>JAQNDB010005103.1:0-20894 GCA_029204045.2 Tillandsia leiboldiana | reverse complement strand
CTAAAAAATTTCAAAAATAATTTTAAGCATCCACAAAAACATGTGGTAGCTGCACACACAAACCGGACGACCGGGGTGGCAGCTCTTTCCAACATGTAGTGGTAGTTTCTCCCTCCTTTTCGGATGTAACTCTTTCCACATCTTTCAATTCTTTTAATTACCCGTGTAAGAATGCAATCTCTTACGTGGAATGAATTAAATCCCAATTTTAGTCTATTGGGTGTCACATTTTATCACAATGAATTCACACAACCGAGATAGGTTTAAGCACCTTAAGATCACACAAGATTACTAAAATTTGATGATATAACTATCAAAAACTCCTACAATGGAATATCTTCAAAGATTATGATTATGGAGTAAAGTTGATAATTAATATGAAATAATTAGGAGTGAATGAAAGGAAACCCTTTTTGTATTCAATGCACTCGTTCGATAAAACCCTTTTGTTTGAAAATAAAACATAAATAAAAACGAAAAGCATTGAAACATGTAATGCAAAGATCAAGAAAAAAATGAAGAGAAATCGATCAAAGCATTACATACAGTCAAAAGCTATTTAGAACTTAAGACAAGGAAAGATATCACCTTTCCGAATCCAAAATCGTCGAATTTTTGTTGTCTTGATTCATTATGGCCGGGAGTTGATAGCTTTGACTGTTGGTCCACCTTAGGTGTGAGGACCCGGATCCCCGCGTTGAGTTTTCTAGTTGTTTGGCAGCTTCTGGTGGCCTGCGTGGTGTCCGATGGAGTTAATGCGCAGTTTGGACACAAGTGGTGGACTTCGGGCTTAAAAGGGATCACGTGGGAATTGGAGGATCCGTCGAGTGTTAGAAGTGGTTTCGCGCGACACAGATGTCAAAATTGGACTCAGGGCGAGGAGTTTGGATAAAATATCACCTCTCCGGAAGCCTTCGGGCAATTTTTAGAGTTGGAATTGGCAATTCGGACTTCGGACTTGGAATCAGCGCGTGAACAACGATGAATTTGGACTATTTACTTGCTTTTTTCGGAGCCGATGACGCGCGCATTTTTTGAGGTGGCCTGCGCGAATCTCGAGGCGGCGTGCGGATCCCGAGTGCGGCGTGGGTGTACTGCGCGAGGGGCGCAGCTGGCGCGTTGGAAAACGCGCCAGCCTGCGTGGGGGCCGCCACGTGGCAGGCCCCCATTTGCGCCGCGCGGGCGCGGGAGGGTGTGCGCCCGTGTGGCGCGCGGGGTGTCGCCCGTGCGCCTGTGTGGCGCGGGTGTTGTAACATGCGCCCGTGTGGCGCTCGGGCTGCGGCGCCCGCGTGGCACGCAGGGACGCGCGCCGTGTGGCGCAGGGGCGCGCGCGCCTCGGCCGGGTGCGCGCGCCCCTGTGAGGTGGACCGCCAGGTGGCGGGCTCCCATTGGGGGGCCCGTGGGCCGGGTCTACACCTCTCCCCTCCCCTTCTTCTTTCTCTTTTCTTTCTTTCCACCTGAGCACCTTTCTCCTCTCTTCTTCTTCCTTTTCTCTCCAACCGAGAGCGAGAGAGAGAGAGTGAGGGAGGGGATTTCGTGGGTGCGGCGGTGCGCCGTGGACCTCGCGGAGCGCGCGAGGTGTTCCAAGGGCCGGATGGGCGGCGCGACGCTGTCGAGGTAGGTCCCGCTGTTGATTTTTGCGGTGTTTTTGGCACAGTGTTTTAGGCGTCCTTTTGGACTTTGGATTTGACCCTTGCTCTTATCCGTGTTAGGGACCGTGTTTTACTGCACCATTTTGCGTGCGAACTCCGGCAGCGTCCTCCGTTTTGCGTGCGGATTCCGACACACGTGCTACGTTTTGCGTGCGGACTCCGGCGGCGTGCTCCGTTTTGTGTGCGGACTCCGTTTTGCGTGCGGATTTCAGCACCGTGCTCTGTTTTGCATGCGGACTCCGTTTGCGTGCGGATTCCGGCACCGTGCTCCATTTGCGTGCGGACTCCGGCGACGTGCTCCGTTTTGCGTGCGGACTCCGTTTTGCGTGCGGATTTTGGCACTGTGCTCCGTTTTGCGTGCGGACACGTTTTGAGTGCGGATTTCGGCACTGTGCTTCGTTTTGCGTGCGAACTCCGTTTTGCGTGCGGATTTTGGCACCGTACTCCGTTTTACGTGCGGACTCCTGCGGCGTGCTCCGTTTTGCGTGCGTGCTCCGTTTTGCGTGCGGACTCCGTTTGCATGAGGACTCCGGCAGCATGCATCGTTTTGCGTGCGGACCACGTGGAGGCAAGGTAATCGCGCGGAGCCCAATTGCAAGTGTCTACGAGCAATTGGTGGCGAACCGAGGTGGGTTGGTTTTTTTTCTCTCCAAGTCTACGGACTTCCTTCTAATTCTATTATGATAGGATTTGCATGTTAGTTTAAGTGTTTCATGGAACTTTGACTAGCACCCCCGTCATATGTTGCATGTGTTTAACCAGACCAATAGAGAATCTTAATCTGGCTAGGTTCTTTTATGCTTTAGACATCCACACACTGTATTTCTTTCTGGACATAGAGTTCCTCGCCCGGGTAGTGGGCCGAGTGGTCAGGACATTGTGGGACGTGTGTTGCACTCGGGCCTGGGGGCTGAGTGGGGTCTGGTAGTTGTGTTAGGCCAGTGTTAGTGTTTTGGAACCGTTTTGGGTAAACGGTGGTCCGGATCTTTGGGTATTTCTCCGTTTTGGTCTTCACCACCACGTTGTGATCGTGGTGAGCGTGTGTTATCAGGACCTTGAACCGAGAATGTTTTTGGACACTCATGATTTTAGTAAACCAGTGTTTTTCCTTCCGAATTTATAGGGGGTCGCCGAAGCCTGTTCTTGTTTGATTGGGCGGTGGCATTAACCCTTGGAGTCCGGAAAATAAACTTGTTTTTAACTGATTTTCTCAAGAACTAAAATCTATAAAAGTTGGTTTTCTCAATTCAAGACGGTATTTTATAATAAAGGTCATCTTTTCTCCTAAATTGTCCTCACCCGACAGGGGTGAGTGATCTGGGTTCTAAGGGCTGATTTCTTTCTGGGTTCGAAAGCAACGGGAGGCTACGCCTATAGCCTGTTCTTGTTTGATAGGGGTCGTAGGTATTAGTCTCCCGGAGTTTTCGGACCCTTCGCGGATCTGGCTGTAGAGCATCTCCAGCCCGTGAGTTTTGTAGGTTGAGATGGTTTCCCACTTTAACCGAGAGGGGCCGAATCCCTGAACGGTAAAGGATCGAGAACTTCGATAGGCTGAGCCTAGAGTCTGTTCTTGTTTGATTGGGGTTCTAGGCACCGGCCTAATGGGATTCTCGGACCTTTGCTGTGTCAAACGGTTGTTCTCGCCTATGAGTGGGGTGTGTCATTTTGGGAGCCGGTTGTATTGATGGCGGTCCCAGCTGTGTTGTATCTTCTGTTAGTGGGTTAGTGTTGTGAGATTAAGTCGTGGAGGGTTCTCCGACTAAGTGATGGTTTTTGGGTATTTGAGTTACCGATCTGTTTGATCGTGGATTATAGCCTGCATGTGCCGCATATTGAGACAGTGAGACAGATGTGATACTTGAGTCCGGTGGGGTCGCTCCCCTCGAGCTACGCCCCGGGTGCGATGATGATACCGAGCCTGACGAGGCTGCGATGTGTGTGCGACTAGTTGATACACTAGAGTTCGCTTGTGATAATCCATGTCGGACGCCCTACGTAAGTCCCATCCAGTGAGGATGAGGTGGCAGTAGGTTTGGCGCAGGCTTGACTGGACCCTATGTGGCAGTCACTGAGATTTGGGTTACTGTGAGTCAGTGGTTGCATAGCATGTGTCTTAGTAGAGTTTTCATTGAGCATAGTACTTATGACATATTAGCAGTATCGAGTGGATGCATACCATCATCTGTGTTTTTCCCCTTGAGCATAGTAGATAGAGGCATGATAACTGTAGATACTTTTCCAGCTTACTTTTCTTTATTACAGTCTTTTTCTGTTATCTTATGCCTCTAGTAGACTTAGTGGGCAGACCGTGGGTCTTGGAGACGGTACCCACTACGAACTACTGTAGGATGTAGTTCTCACACCCTCTGTCGGTGACAGGTTGCTGAGGCTTTTTCTTCCGTTCCTGCCCGAGCTGGCTTGACGGACCGAGGACAGGGAGTCGCGAGATAGTTCCCTACCAGCATTGTTCCTTTAGAGTGAGGTAGATGTACCATCCCGGATTGTGGGATTTGTTATATTTCTAGTTTTAGTTATCTCCCTTTTGGATTCGTAGATGTTGTATAGGTGGATTTTTTTTGTATCTGACATTGTATTATTCAGGTATTTGGGGAGATGGACTTTGTATTTATTTTACATCTTTTATTTCCGCTCTGATATCTGTATAGCTGTAGTTCTATCTTTTGCAGGTTAGACGCTTCGTCGGTGTGGGGCTTCCCGTATCGACGGCGGATCTGTTGGCGAGCCCGGGTCGCAGTTTCGATCCCGGGGCGTGACATTAGGTCTTTGCGTTGCAATGATCCACTTGAATAACCGATGTTGTGGCTCGGACCTTTGGTGGATTGAGGGAACTCCATTGAATTGATGTGTCTTTTGAATTCGTTGAGTCCGCTCCATAGATGAAGTTGCCAAAGAATTCTTCTTTCTCCTTTTCGGGCACGTCTTCATCAAGTGTCCTTCAAGTCCACATTGATGACAAGTTCTTCCTTTCAATTTAGTTGTGGAACTTGAAGCCTTCACAGTTTGGTTCTTTTTGAATCCCAAACCAACTTTACTTGTTTGACCTAATCCGGACATACCGTCAAGTTTCTTGGAACCGGTTGAAAGCTTTTGTATGTCGGATTTGAGTTGATGAACTTGCTTGGTCAAACCTTGGTTGGTGACATGAATTTCCTCAAACTGTTTTTCAAGAAAACCAATCTTGTCCATATGGGAATTATGATCGTGTAGGGCCCCTAAACTCCTTACAGCTTTTTTCCCATGAATCCACTGTGCAAACACCTGTTGATGGTGTATCTGGCCCATGGTGCATCAAAGGGATGCCACAGATGGACCCTGTGAGCTTTGGTTGGCTGTTTTGGCCTTCGGCTGCTTTTGCCGAATTTTAGAAGAGGAATTTGGCCAAACAGAGGGTGGATTTGGATTCAGCGCGGAAAAAACGCTTGAGAATGGCTTTTTGTTTGCTTAATTCTGAGTCCGGATGCCCAAAAGCGGGCTCCCGGAAGTTCGGGCAGTTTTTGGTGTTTGCGGGAGCCTCCGGCAAATTTTAGAGGCGGATTTTGGCGAAATGGACGCCGTTTTTGGAATCAGCGCGCGAAAATGGTCAAGATGGGCTTTTTTCTTGATGTTTTTGGGCTGCGGGTACTGTTCACGCCGGAACAGTGTTTCCGGCGATCGCCGGCGGCGGTGGGGAGCGCCGGCGGGCGGCGGCGCAGCCTCGGGCAGGCGGCAGGCGGCGGCACAGGGCGCGGGCAGGGCGCGGGCAGGCGCCCGGGCGCGCGGGCAGGCGCGCGGTCCACGGCACCGGCGTGCGCCAGTGCGGGATGCCACGTGGCATGGTTCGGTTGGTTGGTCCACAGCGCGAGGTCCACGGACTGTGGGCATGGGTGCACGGTAGACCGGGTGGACACGTGGCATGCGGTTATTGGTTCGGTGCTGTGCTCCCGGTCCACGCAACCGGTGGAGTGGGTGACCGGGGCAGGTGGCCGTACGGCGGGGCAGGTGGCCGTACGGCCCGGGTCAGCCGCGACGTGCGCGGTCCACGGCGCGACGTGCGTGGTGCACGGGTTGCCGGGCCACGTGTCGCGTTGCCATTCGCTGGCGCAGGTGCACCGGGTGCAGTGGGGGCCCAGGGGAGTAGTGGGCTGGACTGTGTGGTGGACCGGGCCGCACTGTGCGCGCCCGAAAGTGGTGGGCCGGGCCGCACTGTGCGCGCCCGGAAATTTCCGGGCGCCCGAAAATCGGGACTTAATGGGAATTATCCCAATTGTTTTCCTCAGCCTATTTAAAGGCAGCCCGAGCCTCTGTTTTGGGGCTTTTTCTCCCAAACCACACCTCCTCTGCCCGAGCTCTCTTAAGCTAAGTTTTTCACCTCTAAGTGCTTGATCTTCCTGCCAAGTTCTAGGATTTTAGGAGGCACGAATCCCGAGGTTCCCCATTTTACGGCGCGGCGCGACGTTGCTTTCTAGTGTTCTTCTTCGGCGCAGCGACAGTGTTTTGGCTCCCTGGACTACCCCGAGCTCACTTTGCTGTGATTCTTGCGCCGGCAGACTCCTAAGAGGTAGGACTTCATCTTTCGTTTTGGTCGCGCTTTCTCGTTTCGAGGTTTTGGCACGGATCCCGAGGCAAACAGTGACCCCATTTTCTGTGTGGACTTCCTTGACAGCAGCGGGGTATTTTGGCCATATCTTCGCGCACGAGCATCAGACGGAAACGAGCTTATACAACTTTTTCATCTACGGATCGCAAGGAACACGCTCGTATTTTTCTTGGATTTTTGTGAGATTTATTTCGAGGTGAAAATTACTGTTTTCTCCGTGAACAGTGCACAGTTTTAACACAGATTTTTGTATGAGTGTATCCCCTTGCCGAATTTTTATCTTGACTTACCGAACTCGGATTTGGGCGTGCAAGGTACCGTTGCGAAGCTATCGACGCGAGGATCGCTGTGATATTTTTCTTGGAATTTTCTGGGCACTTTCTGCAGGTGATAATTTAACAGTTTTGAATCCGAGGTTGTAGGTGGTTATAAGAGCAATAATTGGGAGCCTAAGTGTAATTAGTGAGCTTTGTATTGTACCAGGAATATTTCGGGTGTGCTAAAATTGTGGGAGCAAGGATTTGGAGTTTTGGTATTTTCTAGCTGTACGGACTTGGACAGTTTGCACCAGGTGGGTGGTTGTTGTACTCCTCTCCTTTGTTATGCCCACTAGGAATATCAGAGTACCCCTGTTTTGATGTTGCTAAATGCGTTAATTGGTAGACTCGCATGCTTTAGGGAGCAAATTATTGGTTATCTAATCCATGAAAAATTATTGTTAGACTGATTACTTGTTTTAATCGCTTAATTTCTGGACTGTATGCTTAGAGACAAGTGATAATAATTGAGGACTGCAAAACTGATGATTATTCTTATGGGACTGTCACCCTAGCTTATGTCACTCTAAACTGCTATTCTCGGAAACTGGACAAAAATATTGAGACAATGCATGATTAAATTGGTCACATGATTATGTCATCATTTACTGCTATACTATTTTTGGGACTTGACTTAGGAGAAACCATGCATTTACTCTTTTCTCCTCCTTGTATTGACACTTGCGGCTTAGTCGCTCAGGTTCGAGCGTGTGTTGGACAGTGTAGTCGGATATTGGGGATTTGGGACAGGTTGGGTTTATGTCAGGGTGTTGCGGCGACCACGGATCTTGGGTGGTCGACCGGCTTATACTATTGCATCAGATTGGGTGTTTTGGGGATCGGGCTTTCTTTAGTGGAGGGTTTTTCCCACTTCATTGAGTCTCGATCCAGTCCTGCTATATCAGGTTACTTGTGGTTACTTACTTTCCTCGTGTGGGTCGCTCCCCACGAGTGCGACTCCGGAGTGCGCGGCAGACAGACTTGAGTCCTGGGGACTCCTTGTGCTTCGGTGTTATGCGTAGGCTGGCATACCCGTCGCGGCAGAGCAGGCAGTGCCAGTGTCCACTGGCGGTCAGATTGGGTCCTTTGGACAGACTTCTTTATACTGATGCATTCCTTTTCCCATCCGTGTTGAGTTATCGTGTAGAGGCATATTAGGGATAGCATTTTATCAGTTGCTCCCTCTATCTACACCCCCTTTCTTTTCCTTTCCCTTTTTGCCTCTGATCACCTGGTGGGCATATCTGAGCTGAGGCTTTACCCACTAGGGGAGGCTACTGTTTATTGTAGTACTTACCCCCATTGTTTTTCTTGTTCTTTTTCTTTCCCCTTGTTTTGCAGAGTCCTCAGTGGGAGTTGCTGGGCCGTCAGCAACTGATCGGGGCAAGCGCATCGCGGACTAGATAGAGAGCCTCCCGAGGGTTGTAGCTGGAGCTTTTGGGTACCTGGTCTTCTCAGACAGCTTTTGTTTATTTCTTTTTGGGTCTGGCTTTTGCCAGCTGTTTGTATATTTAGTGGAGAGCTGGGAGAGACATCTGTATTTTATTCCACTGTGGTACTCTTTTTACTTCCAGCTTCTGTCTGAGATACAGTAGTTTTAGTTTAGCTCTGATTATTATGCTCTTTTATTATTATTTCTTATCTGAGCAGGTTACCGACGCTTCGTGTATGTGGGAAATACCGCATGCACGGCGGATCTGTTGACGGGCCCGGGTCTGGTTTACACCCGGGTGCGTGACAGATTAAGTTGGTATCAGAGCTTAGGGATAGGTCAGTTGGGACTTAGGAACCCTAGGCTTTTGGACAGACCCTAGGATGATAGGGCGTGAGTGGCGTAACATTTTGCGAAAGTCGGTGATTTTATAGTTGACTCTTCCTGTGAGTGAAGAGAGATCGACATAGCCTATTTCTGTTGGACCATTATGTTGGCTGCAGACAACATAAGGTGACAGAAATAGGAGGATGTCTTTTGACTTTCGCCAGATTGGGTCGTGTGGGGTTTGGTTGCTGATGATTGGTTTCTTGTGGCAGGATGCCTCCTCGACGTCGGATTCCCACTCGGGGTGTCCCTTCACCCCCTGTTGAGCCAGAGCAGCCTACACCCCCCGAGCTTACTGAGTTGAGGGCCTTGGTGGCCCAGTTGGCGGAGGGTCAGCGCCGCCAGGAGCAGAGGATTGAGCAGCTGCTTGCTCAGAGGGAGGCACCACCCCCAGCTGTTCCTGAGGCCCCTGTGCCTCTTGTTGCGCCTTTTGTGCTGTCGGCACCATCTTCGAGTAGCGGGGCTCCTGGAGCTATTCAGCCTTTGACTGCGGAGGAGGAGCGGGATTTTGCTGACAAACTCGCTGCGTTTGTTAAGCGGGGACCACCTAGATTCTCGGGGCGGGATGCTCAGCCCCGGGCTGTTGGGAGATGGCTTTCTGCGATGGAGAAGCTTTTTCGGGACTTCTTCATCGACCCGAGGTACCGAGTGCACATGGCGGTGCACTGTTTGGACGGAGATGCTGATTTTTGGTGGCAGCGGGTAGAGCCACCGGAGTTCCGGATTACTCGGCAGTTGCCTTGGGAGGAGTTCAAACGGATGGTGTTGGACACCTATTTTTCTACCAGTGTGAAGAAGAAGTTGGAGGACGACTTGAAGAATCTGCAGCAGGGCGATCGACCGGCCCATGTCTATTTCCAGGAGTTCATGGAGTTGCTGAACTGTGTGCCCTTCGTCGCTCGTGACGGTCCACACCAGGTTGAGTTGTTCGAGGGAGGCCTCCGTCCAGAGATTTTCACGCTTGTGCATGCACAGAGATTTCAGACCCTAGAGGCAGCCGCAGAGCACGCACAGTGGGTGGAGAGAGGCGATCAGCAGGTGGCCAGACGGAGGGCCGCGGTCGCGCAGGGTTCCGACAGGAAGCGACCAGCCCCAGAGGACGGGGGACAGGCCAGCTCATGGAGACCGCCACGGCCGCCGCAGTCCCAGTCTTACGGCCGTGGGCGATCTGATAGGAGAGGTCCTGGTGGACCCCAGAGACCGCAGCAGCATCAGCAGCAGCACCAGCAGCAGAGATCGCAGCAGAGGCAGCAGAGATCTCAGCAGCAGTCCTCGAGACAGCAGCAGCAGCCGAGACAGCCCCGATCTTCTGACCGATGTATCTTCTGCGGCGGTCAGCATGCCGCCATCACTTGTGATCAGAGATGGGGTCGATGCTTCCGTTGTGGACAGCCGGGGCATGTGCGAGCTACTTGCCCCCTTGCTACTTCTTCGGCACCTTCTTCGGCGTCGGCTCCATATCCCCCTCAGCAGCAGCGCCATCAGCTCAGCGGCCTTATGCTCCAGCGAGCAGGACGTCCAACCTCCCTATCCTACAGATTCCCGACCTCCATGCACCGAGCGGGCGGGTGTATGCCGCCCAGTGGCGGATTCCGCCAGCGGCGACCAGGTGGTGGCAGGTATTACTCTACTTTTTGGTATCGGGCTCGCTCTTTATTCGACACTGGAGCATCTCATTCTTTCATTTAGTCGAGCATTTGCATCCCTGCATGGTCTAGAGGTAGAGTCCTGTCTTGTGCATTAGAGGTGCGGGTTCCTGATCACGTTTTGCATGTTGAGGAGCGTTGTTGGCATGCGCGGTGCAGTTGGGGCCTTGGATTTTTGCCTGCAGACTTGCTTGTCTTGCAGCAGCTCCATGATTTTGACTTGGTGTTGGGGATGGATTGGCTATCACGGTACTCCGCCACGATCGACTGCAGAGATAGGACGGTGACTCTTCAGCGAGCCAGGACAGGAGGAGTTCATCTTCAGAGGCTGCCAGAGCACGCTGTTCGCAGCGACCATTTCCTCGGCGAGAGCTAGGAGGATGATGAGTAGAGGTTGCACTGCCTTTTTGGCCACCGTGGTGGAGGTGCCTACGGCGGCACTGGGACTCGAGGATATCCCTATCTGTCCGAGAGTTCCCAGATGTGTTTCCACCTGAGTTGACGACGATGCCGGCGGAGAGGGAGATTGAGTTTGTGATTGATGTAGTCCCTGGGACTGCACCAATCTCAAAGGCACCCTATAGGATGGCGCCAGCTGAGTTGAGGGAAGTTGAAAGCCCAGCTTCAGGAATCTTTTGGATAGGGGCTTCATTAGACCCAGTGTTTCTCCGTGGGGAGCGCCTGTGTGTTTGTTAAGAAGAAGGATGGATCACTGCGGGTTGTGCGTGGATTATAGGGAATTGAACAAAGTGACCATCCGGAACAAGTATCCCCTCCCCCGGATAGATGATTGTTTGATCAGTTACAGGGAGCATCCGTGTTCTCGAAGATTGATCTGCAGTCCGGTTACCACCAGCTCTAGGGTGAGGGCCGAGGACATCTCCAAGACGGCTTTCAGATCGCGGTACGGGCATTATGAGTTTACTGTGATGCCTTTTGGTTGACTAATGCCCTGCCGCATTCATGGACTTGATGAACAGGATTTTTCAGCGTTTTTGGATCGGTTTGTGGTGGTGTTCATAGATGATATTCTGATCTACTCCTCGGAGTGATCTGGAGCACGAGGAGCACTTGAGAACCGTGCTACAGCTTCTGCGAGAGAAAAAGCTATATGCTAAGTTCAAAAAGTGCGAGTTTTGGCTCAGGTGAGGTTGCCTTTCTGGGTCATGTGGTTCAGCTGCTGGTAGTGGCGGTGGATCCGGCCAAGGTGGATGCTATTAGAGATTGGCCGAGGCCGACGACCATCACCGAGGTGCGGAGTTTTCTTGGATTGGCGGGCTACTATCGGCGCTTTGTGGAAGGCTTTTGCGAAGCTTTCCCTCTCCCCTCACTCGTCTGACCAGAAAAGGGGTTAAGTTTGTTTGGAGCAAGATTTGCCAGAGCTGTTTTGAGGAGCTGAAGCAGAGGTTGATGACCGCTCCAATCCTTGCCCTCCCAGTTATGGGGGAAGGATTTGTGATCTACAGTGATGACTCACATAGTGGTCTGGGGTGTGTGTGATGCAGCATGGTAGGGTAATTGCCTATGCTTCGCGGCAATTGAAGGGACTATGAGAAAAATTACCCTACTCATGATCTGGAGTTGGCAGCGGTGGTGTTTGCTCTGAAGCTGTGGCGGCATTATTTGTATGGAGAGCATTGCGAGATATTTACTGATCACAAGAGCTTGAAGTATCGGTTCACACCCAAAAGGAGCTGAATTGAGGCAACGCCGGTGGTTGGAGTTGTTAAAGGATTACGATCTGAGTATCCTTTACCATCCCGGCAAGGCCAATGTCGTGGCAGATGCTTTGAGTAGGAGGACGAGTCTGAGCTTATTGATCTCGCAGCAGGCGCCGTTGGTCGAGCAGATGAGGCGGTTACAGTTGGAGGTAGTATCCCCTGGGGTCTCTGCTAGACTCATGTCTATGGTCTTGCAGCCCACTCTGTTGGAGAGGATCAGGGACACTCAGAGTGAGGACCCCCACTTGATGAGGATCAGGACGCAGCTTCAGGCGGATCAGACAGGGGATTTTTCTGTGGATAGCTCGGGAGTACTGCGGTACAGGGACCGAGTGTGTGTGCCTATGGATCAGGAGATTAGAGATCAGATTTTGAGGGAGGCCCATTTTACACCTTATACCATCCATCCTGGAGGTACTAAGATGTATAAGGACCTCAAGGCACAGTTTTGGTGGCCCGGGATGAAGCGGGACATTGGGAGATTCGTAGCTCATTGTTTAACTTGCCAGCAAGTGAAAGCAGAGCATCGCGTTCCTGCTGGTAAGTTGCAGAGTCTTCCAATTCCCGAGTGGAAATGGGACCACGTCACTATGGATTTCGTCGCTGGATTGCCGAGGGCGCAGAGCGGGGCTGATGCGGTCTGGGTTATGTTGACAGACTCACCAGTCGGCGCACTCTTACCGGTTCAGATGACATGTCACTGGAGCGTTTGGCACAGTTATATCTGGATGAGATAGTGAGGCTTCACGGTATCCCTGCTTCGATTGTGTCAGATCGTGACCCGAGGTTCGTGTCACGCTTTTGGGGGAGTTTTGCATTCACAATTGGGACTCAGCTCAGGTTTAGCACCGCTTTCCACCCCAGACCGATGACAGTCAGAACGCACCATACAGACCCTCGAGGATATGTTGAGAGCGTGCGTTATGGATTTTGGAGGAGGGTGGTACCGGCACTTGTCGTTGGTTGAGTTCGCGTACAACAACAGCTATCAGGCGAGCATCCAGATGGCTCCGTTTGAAGCGTTGTATGGACGCAAGTGTCGGTCTCCCTTATATTGGAGTGACGTGGGTGAGAGAAGGACTTTGGGACCGGATTTACTTCTGGAGGCAGAGGAAAAAGTCAGGATTATTCGCCGGCATCTTGAAACAGCCCAGAGTCGTCAGAAGAGCTACGCCGATACTCGACGGCGAGACCTGGAGTTTCAGGTTGGTGATCATGTCTTCTTGAAGGTCTCGCCCTCGAAAGGGGTCCGGAGATTTGGAGTACGGGGAAAGCTCAGTCCCCGCTTTATTGGACCCTTTGAGGTACTTGACAGAGTTGGTCCTGTGGCATACAGAGTTGCTTTACCCCCGCGCCTGGCCGGAGTTCATGATGTCTTCCATGTCTCAGCTCTGAGGAGATATGTTTTTGACCCGTCGCACGTGATTGACTTCCCTTTGTTGGAGATCGGCGAGGACTTGGTCTACGAGGAGCGCCCGTTGCGAATTCTTGCTCGTGAGGTGAGGGAATTGCGCAATCGGGCCATTCCGTATGTGAAGATCCTGTGGAGCAATCACGAGGAGCGAGAGGCCACTTGGGAGCTGGAGACAGTGATGAGAGATGCCTACCCCTTTTTGTTCGAGGCTTCTATTTGAGGTACGTCTGTTCTGTTTTCTTTGTTTCGGGGACGAAACTTTTTTTAGTGGGGGAGGATGTAGGGCCCCTAAACTCCTTACAGCTTTTTCCCATGAATCCACTGTGCAAACACCTGTTGATGGTGTATCTGGCCCATGGTGCATCAAAGGGATGCCACAGATGGACCCTGTGAGCTTTGGTTGGCTGTTTTGGCCTTCGGCTGCTTTTGCCGAATTTTAGAAGAGGAATTTGGCCAAACAGAGGGTGGATTTGGATTCAGCGCGGAAAAACGCTTGAGAATGGCTTTTTGTTTGCTTAATTCTGAGTCCGGATGCCCAAAAGCGGGCTCCCGGAAGTTCGGGCAGTTTTTGGTGTTTGCGGGAGCCTCCGGCAAATTTTAGAGGCGGATTTTGGCGAAATGGACGCCGTTTTTGGAATCAGCGCGCGAAAACGGTCAAGATGGGCTTTTTTCTTGATGTTTTTGGGCTGCGGGTACTGTTCACGCCGGAACAGTGTTTCCGGCGATCGCCGGCGGCGGTGGGGAGCGCCGGCGGGCGGCGGCGCAGCCTCGGGCAGGCGGCAGGCGGCGGCACAGGGCGCGGGCAGGGCGCGGGCAGGCGCCCGGGCGCGCGGGCAGGCGCGCGGTCCACGGCACCGGCGTGCGCCAGTGCGGGATGCCACGTGGCATGGTTCGGTTGGTTGGTCCACAGCGCGAGGTCCACGGACTGTGGGCATGGGTGCACGGTAGACCGGGTGGACACGTGGCATGCGGTTATTGGTTCGGTGCTGTGCTCCCGGTCCACGCAACCGGTGGAGTGGGTGACCGGGGCAGGTGGCCGTACGGCGGGGCAGGTGGCCGTACGGCCCGGGTCAGCCGCGACGTGCGCGGTCCACGGCGCGACGTGCGTGGTGCACGGGTTGCCGGGCCACGTGTCGCGTTGCCATTCGCTGGCGCAGGTGCACCGGGTGCAGTGGGGGCCCAGGGGAGTAGTGGGCTGGACTGTGTGGTGGACCGGGCCGCACTGTGCGCGCGCCGGAAATTTCCGGGCGCCCGAAAATCGGGACTTAATGGGAATTATCCCAATTGTTTTCCTCAGCCTATTTAAAGGCAGCCCGAGCCTCTGTTTTGGGGCTTTTTCTCCCAAACCACACCTCCTCTGCCCGAGCTCTCTTAAGCTAAGTTTTTCACCTCTAAGTGCTTGATCTTCCTGCCAAGTTCTAGGATTTTAGGAGGCACGAATCCCGAGGTTCCCCATTTTACGGCGCGGCGCGACGTTGCTTTCTAGTGTTCTTCTTCGGCGCAGCGACAGTGTTTTGGCTCCCCTGGACTACCCCGAGCTCACTTTGCTGTGATTCTTGCGCCGGCAGACTCCTAAGAGGTAGGACTTCATCTTTCGTTTTGGTCGCGCTTTCTCGTTTCGAGGTTTTGGCACGGATCCCGAGGCAAACAGTGACCCCATTTTCTGTGTGGACTTCCTTGACAGCAGCGGGGTATTTTGGCCATATCTTCGCGCACGAGCATCAGACGGAAACGAGCTTATACAACTTTTTCATCTACGGATCGCAAGGAACACGCTCGTATTTTTCTTGGATTTTTGTGAGATTTATTTCGAGGTGAAAATTACTGTTTTCTCCGTGAACAGTGCACAGTTTTAACACAGATTTTTGTATGAGTGTATCCCCTTGCCGAATTTTTATCTTGACTTACCGAACTCGGATTTGGGCGTGCAAGGTACCGTTGCGAAGCTATCGACGCGAGGATCGCTGTGATATTTTTCTTGGAATTTTCTGGGCACTTTCTGCAGGTGATAATTTAACAGTTTTGAATCCGAGGTTGTAGGTGGTTATAAGAGCAATAATTGGGAGCCTAAGTGTAATTAGTGAGCTTTGTATTGTACCAGGAATATTTCGGGTGTGCTAAAATTGTGGGAGCAAGGATTTGGAGTTTTGGTATTTTCTAGCTGTACGGACTTGGACAGTTTGCACCAGGTGGGTGGTTGTTGTACTCCTCTCCTTTGTTATGCCCACTAGGAATATCAGAGTACCCCTGTTTTGATGTTGCTAAATGCGTTAATTGGTAGACTCGCATGCTTTAGGGAGCAAATTATTGGTTATCTAATCCATGAAAAATTATTGTTAGACTGATTACTTGTTTTAATCGCTTAATTTCTGGACTGTATGCTTAGAGACAAGTGATAATAATTGAGGACTGCAAAACTGATGATTATTCTTATGGGACTGTCACCCTAGCTTATGTCACTCTAAACTGCTATTCTCGGAAACTGGACAAAAATATTGAGACAATGCATGATTAAATTGGTCACATGATTATGTCATCATTTACTGCTATACTATTTTTGGGACTTGACTTAGGAGAAACCATGCATTTACTCTTTTCTCCTCCTTGTATTGACACTTGCGGCTTAGTCGCTCAGGTTCGAGCGTGTGTTGGACAGTGTAGTCGGATATTGGGGATTTGGGACAGGTTGGGTTTATGTCAGGGTGTTGCGGCGACCACGGATCTTGGGTGGTCGACCGGCTTATACTATTGCATCAGATTGGGTGTTTTGGGGATCGGGCTTTCTTTAGTGGAGGGTTTTTCCCACTTCATTGAGTCTCGATCCAGTCCTGCTATATCAGGTTACTTGTGGTTACTTACTTTCCTCGTGTGGGTCGCTCCCCACGAGTGCGACTCCGGAGTGCGCGGCAGACAGACTTGAGTCCTGGGGACTCCTTGTGCTTCGGTGTTATGCGTAGGCTGGCATACCCGTCGCGGCAGAGCAGGCAGTGCCAGTGTCCACTGGCGGTCAGATTGGGTCCTTTGGACAGACTTCTTTATACTGATGCATTCCTTTTCCCATCCGTGTTGAGTTATCGTGTAGAGGCATATTAGGGATAGCATTTTATCAGTTGCTCCCTCTATCTACACCCCCTTTCTTTTCCTTTCCTTTTTGCCTCTGATCACCTGGTGGGCATATCTGAGCTGAGGCTTTACCCACTAGGGGAGGCTACTGTTTATTGTAGTACTTACCCCCATTGTTTTTCTTGTTCTTTTTCTTTCCCCTTGTTTTGCAGAGTCCTCAGTGGGAGTTGCTGGGCCGTCAGCAACTGATCGGGGCAAGCGCATCGCGGACTAGATAGAGAGCCTCCCGAGGGTTGTAGCTGGAGCTTTTGGGTACCTGGTCTTCTCAGACAGCTTTTGTTTATTTCTTTTTGGGTCTGGCTTTTGCCAGCTGTTTGTATATTTAGTGGAGAGCTGGGAGAGACATCTGTATTTTATTCCACTGTGTACTCTTTTACTTCCAGCTTCTGTCTGAGATACAGTAGTTTTAGTTTAGCTCTGATTATTATGCTCTTTATTATTATTTCTTATCTGAGCAGGTTACCGACGCTTCGTGTATGTGGGAAATACCGCATGCACGGCGGATCTGTTGACGGGCCCGGGTTCTGGTTTACACCCGGGGCGTGACATAAATCTTGCTTCGAATCAGGTATATTTCATCATATTTGGAGCCCTTGGTTCAGATTACAGTGTTGGACAGCATGTGGTAATTTTGGAATATCTTTTTCTCCTCTTTATGAAATGGTGAATTTCAGTGGGTAATTTTTCTAGACTTCAAGAGGAACAATTTGATACCTTACTCTTGGAAATTGGATAAGAATTGGTATACCATCTTTAGTCCTCTTTGTAGTTCATTGTTGCTGAAAATCTGCATGTATGTTGGGAATGACTTATGTACCTAATTGGACTTTGGACTTTAATTATTGTATGCATTGGAACAAGTGTTTAAGTGCAAGTGATTTATGTTGTGATGGACTTGATGTGCAGATTCTTTTAATGGATTCAGATTTATGAAGTGAGCTTGATTTTGTGTAAGCTGCTAGTGTTGTTGGTGGAGCTCCTTGGCGGCCTTTTTCTCTTCTACTTTAAGCATTGTGTACCAGAGGTCTTGGTGTGAACTCGACGGGATTATTTGAGCTTCCGGGGGATCCTTCGTGGTTCGCGGCAGTGCGCGCGCGGCGCGGTTTTCGTTTTTCCTCCGTTGGAGGGTTCGGCGTTTCCCCGACTTCGGCCTTGCCTGCGGAATGCGTTCCAGGTGGGTGCTCTGTTTCCAGAACCGGTGGACGATTCTCTAATTCTGTATATTAGGATGCGTGCATGTTTAGGGTACATGGCTTATGTTTGTAAGGTAGGTAAGCTTGATAATAGTAATTGTATAAAGAATTGCAAGAATAGTATTTATGAGGTATACTGAGGACTTGCATGATTTGGACTTCTATGTTGATGATTAGTGTAGCTTACCTAGGATAATGTTACCCTATGAAATCATGTAACATGCCATGTTAGCACATAGCCTTTCATGTGGTTGGTTTATGCATTGGGACAGGATTTTGTAGCTATGTGCGGATTTTTTACTCTGAGGAGTTATTATGATCGAGGATTATGATCAGGTGTAGGCATGTGGTTTACTTTCTTATTCTTTCTTGAGGACCATGCATGTTTGTATGGACATATAGTTAGGCCCCTTTTATTGCTACACTACTTATTGGAACTCGACTTAGGAGAAACCATGCTTTTTCTTTCTCCTTCTTTGTTAGTCAGGCGGTCAGTGTTGCTCGGGTTCGAGCAGGGGTCTGGGGTAGTGTAGCCGGGACACTGGTGTCAGGGACGGGTGGTGCTGGATTGCAGTGGCAGGGTTTTGCGGTGACCGCGGACCTTGGGCGGTTGACCGGATGTTTACTTTTGCGTCTGATTGGGTATCAGTTTCTCTAGTGGATGGAGATTCCCACTATTTGAGTACTTTTGCATCTGATTGAGGACCCAGGCTTTCTTTAGTGGTTGGACCTTTTTACTTTGATCAGAGTCATGATCCAGTCCTGCTGATTTATACTTATCACTGAGATACTTTACTCGTGTGGGTCGCTCCCCTCGAGTTCCACTCCGGAGTGTGTTACTTACAGGCTTTGAGTCCTTGAGACTCCTTTTCATTGGTGTTATGCGTCGGCCAGCATACCCGATACAGGCAAGGCACAGCAGGCAGTACCAGTTTTACTGGTGGCACAAGATTGGGTTATTACCGGCATTTACCTTCTTGTTACACTCGTGTCAGGGGGACCGAGTGGAGTCTAGTAGCTATGTTTAGACCAGTGCTAGTGTTGTTGGGAACCGTTTGGGGATTGACGGTGGTCCCGTGGTCGTTGTGAGTTGTTGACCGTTGTGCGAGAGGCTTGGTGATCTTGAGTTTATCCGTTCTGAGAGAGAGCGTGGATTTTGACTATAGCCTGCATGAGCCACTACTCGATAGCGAGTTAGTCCGTTTGGACGCCCTACGTAATTCCTGCCCGCCAGCGGGAGGTGGTTGTAGGTGGGCGCAGGTTTGACTGGACCAGATGTGGCAGTCAGCTCGATTGGGTCGATTGTGCACTTTATGTGCTAGTGGTTGCATACCATTATTTGGTTCTCCCTTTTGAGCATTTAGATAGAGGCATGGTAGCTGTTGAGAGTCTCCAGCTTTCCTATTTCAGTCTTTACTGTTTTGGTTATCTTATGCCTCTAGTGGACTTAGTGGGCAGATCGTCGGGCCTGGTGGCGGTACCCACTGAGGACTCCTTTTTAGGTGTAGTTCTCACACCCGTTGGGGGTTTTCCCCCTCCCTTTCTTTTCTCTCCTTTGTTTTGCAGAGTCTTAGCGGGTGTTGCGGATTCTGCGGTTGTTGTTCGAGGCGAGGGAGTCGCGTGCTAGATCCCTACCCGTCGTTGGAGAGTAGCGTACCCCTTTCAGAGGAGATCTTCAGTAGATTAGCTATTTTGTTTTTCCTCTTTTGAGAGACTGATGTAGTGAGGATATGATATGTATTGAGAGCCTGTACACTGTTGTATTTATTGGAGATACCTCCTGTTGAGTTCTGAGTTTTGTATATGAGGATATTGTATGATTATTACTTTTGGGAGACGGACATTGTTGTATTTATTTCCAGTTGTACAGTGATTGATTTTAGTTATACATCCGTTTTTATTTATAGCTCTGATATTTGTTTAGCTGCAGTACTTTTCTTGTAGGTAGGACGCTTCGCCTATGCAGATTGGCATAGGTGGCGGATCTGTTGGCGAGCCCAGGTCGCATTTTCGACCCCGGGGCGTGACAAGCCCCTCCTGGATAATGCATCTGTGGCGACGTTCTCCATACCCTTTCGATAGGCTATAGAATAATCAAACCCCGTAGCTTCATCATACCCTTCTGCTGCATAGGAGTAGTAATCTTTGCTCTAACAGGTACTTAAGACTTTTGTGGTCTATCTTGATAATGAATTTCCTAGAAATCAGGTAATGTCTCCATTTCTGTGTGGCCATTAAGATAGCTAGGAATTCCTTCTCATACGTGGAGAGCCCGAGGTTCCTTCCTTTAATAGCCTTGCTTAAGTAGGCAATAGGTTTCCCATCTTGCGAGAGCACCGCTTCTATTCCCCATCCATCCTCGCATCCTCCTCTAACACAAAGGGCTTATCAAATTGGGCAAGGCGAGAATAGAGCTTGGGACATGGCCAACTTCAGGTTCTCGAAGGCCTGTTGTGCCCCTTGGTTCCAATGGAATTGTTCCTTCTTTAGGAGTTCAGTCAGGGGTTTACTAATGGTTCCATAATTCTTCACAAACTTTCTGTAGTAACTTATTAGCCCCAGAAATCCCTTTAACTCCTTAACTGATTTTGGCACGGGCCAATTAGTCATAGCCTCCACCTTATCAGAATCAGTTGATACCCCCGACTTCAGATATGATGTGTCCTAAATACTCGACCTTCCTTGTAGCAAATGTGCATTTGCTTCTCTTAGCATAAAGCTTATTCTTCCTTAATTCCTCCAATACCTTAGTAAGGTGTCCCAAATGATCATCCAATGTTTTACTATAGACTAATATGTCAGCGAAAAATACTAGTACAAATTTTGGAGATAGGGAGCAAATACCGTGTTCATTATAGATTGGAATGTAGCCGGGCGTTTACCTTAAACTCATAATGCCCATGGTGTCTTCTAAAGGAAGTCTTTGGAATGTCATCAGTGTGAACTTTATTTGGTGATACCCCGATCTCATATCTAGCTTCGAGAAGAACTTCGACCCCCCAATTTCCAACAAGTCATCAATGATGGGTATCGGGAACTTATCCTTGACTGCCATCTGGTTTAGTTGCCTATAGTCTATACACATTCTCCAGCTACCATCTTCTTTTTTTACTCACAATACCGGCGACGCGAAGGGACTGTTGCTTGGTCTGATTATTGTCGAGTCCAACATCTCTTATATCTATTTTTCTATTTCTCCTTTTTGCTCATAGATGTGCCTGTATAGCCTCAGGTTAACTGGTGTAGCTCCTAACTGTAGTGGGATCTTGTGATCCAGGGATCTTTGTGGGGGCAACACCTTAGGCTCTTTAAAGACATCCTGGAAGTGATCTAATACCCTTGATAGCTGGGAGAGTTGTCACTGAGTCTATGCCACTCTTCTCACTGATCCAACCTTGGCTGAGGGCACAAC
>JAQNDB010005102.1:0-20897 GCA_029204045.2 Tillandsia leiboldiana | reverse complement strand
CAGACGGGTACGGATCTAGCTCGCACGCCCTCGCCGTCGCATAGGCAACCTCAATCCAGGCAACACCCGCTAAGACTATGGCAAAACCAAGGAGAGAAAAGAAAGAAAAGGGGGGGGGGGGGGGAACCCCATGGGTGTGAGAACTGCCCAAAAGGGAGTTCTCTACCACCGCCAAGTCCCGACAATCCTGCCCACCCAAGTCTACTAGAGGCATAAAATAATGAACAGTAAAAACTGAATAAGAAGCTGGATACTCTACAGCTACAATCCTCTATATAAATGCTCGAAAGGGGGAAGACAATGAATGGTATGCAACCAACCGCACCCGGGGTGCACAATCGACCCAATCGAGCTGACTGTCACATCTGGTCCAGTCAAGCCTACGACTCCCTAGTGTATCAACATAAGGTGTCCAACTGGACTATTCGCTATCGAATAGTGGCACATGCAGGTTATAGTCAAAATCCACGCTCTCTCTCAGAACGGATAGAGTCAAGATCCTCAACATCTCGCACAACGGTCAAAGTACTCTCCACGACACGGGACCACCGTTAACCCCACCGGTTCCCGACAACACTAGCACTGTTCTAAACACATCTACTACACTCCAACTCAGCCCCAGGCACGAGTGTAACAATAAGTTGATGACCTGGATCTCTGCAGAGCTGTGGTAGAGTAATTTGGTTACATCTGGGTGCCCTGTACTGTGTGTTGGAGGTGTTTGTGCACCAATTGGACACAAGTGTGGACTTCGGGCTTAAAGGGATCACGTGAGTGATTCGGAGGACCCTGTTGAGTGTTTAAAGTGTACATCGCGGAACAGATATTAAAATTGGACTCAGCATGAAGTTTGGACCAAGGAACACCTTTCCGGATGCCTTCGCAATTTTAGAGTTAGAATTTGGCAAATCGGACACCGGATTGATTCGGCGCGCGAAAACGGTGAAATGAACTATCCTTGTATTTTTCGGAGTCCGGATGCAAAAGCGCTTTTTCGAGGCTTGGGGTTACTGTTCCGGCGGCGGGCAGCGCCGGCGGCGCAGCCGCGGGCAACGCGGCGGCAAGGTGCGGGCCGCCCGGTCCACGCGCGGGCTGCACCGGGGGCTGGACGCGTGGCGGCTCAGGAGTGGGCCGGTCCGCGGGGCCGGTCTACGGAAAGCGCGGGGTGCGTGGTGGACCGGCGGACACGTGGCATCGCGTGGTTGGGTGGCGCTGTGGGCGCGGTGCACGGGTGACGCGTGGTGTGCGTGGACTCTGCCACTTGGCGTTGTTGGGTCGTATATAATACGGATCTAAATAGGGGAAGAAACACCTAGAGGGGGGTGAATAGGTGTAAACGTATAAACACTCAAAAATCGTTGCGATAAAAAACCCAATGCGGAAATAAAATAACTCGCAAGATTTTTACGTGGAAAACTCCATCACCGGAGTAAAAAACCACGGGACCGATAACACGGCAGAAATCCACTAGAATTAAAACACGTACAAGGTGATTTACCGTACACACTTACGACTCAACCTTTTCCATACGCTCCTAGAGGATCTTCTCCGCTCGCTCCAGACGCTTCTCGAATCCACGATCTGCGCCCAACGCCGAATCCACGGCGTCCAACGTCGAATCCACGACGTCCGACCGAATCCACGGTCTTCACCCAATAGCACCCTTCGAATCCACGAACGTGCCTCGCTCCGAATCCACGAGAGCGATTGAACCTTGAATCCACAAGGACACGCGAATCCACGCGCCGATTTTGGGGTAATCGTTGTTTTTGGGTGGTGATGATCCGCCGAATACTTAGATCAAAGATAGATCGGAAATACCATCTAAGTATTCATTAGTTTGATTCAACTCAAGATGTGAGTATGAAAACCTAGAATCAAACTAATCAATATAGATGAAGAAACATAGAGTATTCTCTAATGATTTCCTTTCTTCTCTATATGTGGATCTATAGCCGTATAAGATGATATATGAAAATGACGGCTATGTGGATTGACCCTAGAAAGAAAGACATAGGGTCTATTTATAGGTTAGAAACCCTAGGAAGGAGATAAGAATCAAAAACCTGCCATTTCTGGAATTTTACGGACGGCGATCCGGATCGTGATAACTGAGATCCGGATCGTCATAACGAAACAGCCAATTCCAGAAAAACGAAGGTTCGGGATCCGGATCATGTGACTACGATCCGGATCGTTCATACAGTTCACCAAACATCAACGTTCGGGATCCGGATTGCGAAGCAAGATCCGGATCGTTCAAGGTAGATGGTAAACTCAACGTTCGGGATCCGGATCAAGAGACTACGATCCGGATTGCGACGATGTATGAACGAACCACCTTCGGGATCCGGATCGAACAGCCTGATCCGGATCCTGAACATGTCCCAAGTCCAGTTTTTGATTTTTATGCAATGAAAGATTCTTCCAAGTGTTTCTACACTACAAGAAGTATTCGGATCACACAAATTCTTTAGTTAAACATACCTGATCCTTTTGAATTCTTCTTTCTTGAGATTGAGTTAAATGATCCAACTTTCTTCACCTTCAATCTTCAGGACTTGAAACTTTCACGAAACTACGCCAACTCAAATTCCGTAACAATCTCCCCCTTTGGCGGTTTCGTGACAAAACACAGATCCACTAAAGAAAATTCAAAAAGATATTTTTGTTGCTATCACCATACAACAAAAATTTACAATGGAGATCCAAAATACAATACATGAGTTAAACTCCTAAAACAGACTCTAGACTTAGACATCTGTACTCTCTGCAAAAAGAAATCATTCTTGACAAAAGAAATCGTTAGATACCTCAAGAATTTTGTATCATTCAAAAACCACAAACAGAGATGAAGTTTAAACTCATTTATACTTACCATGACATTTATATTCAGATATGTAAACTGATCATAGTTAAAAAAACACCAACATATCTTCTTTGCACGTAAAAACCAAATGTCATGAACATGTTTGTGACAAACTTATATATATATAGATATGTAATTGATCAGAGTTAAGAACCAACATAGCTTCTTATGCAAATCAAAAACCAAGTGTCACAAACTTTGTTAGTGACAGCAACTTGTTAGTATATACATGCCCCAAATAGTTAGCAAATAGTTAGTCGAGGCAATGCATTCATACAGCTGAAAAAACCTCAAGTTGAGAAGGAAGTTGGAGTAATACTTACCTTGATGTTCATCCAGTTTTCATATCAAACATTGTTCACTTACCTTGATGTTTCATGCAGTCAACATTGTTCAAAGTTCTCTCTAACTCTCTCCCCCCTTTTTGTCACAAAACAAAGCCAAAATGTAGTTAAGACTACGAAAAGTGAGGAGAGTAAAAAGTTCCAATAAAATGTAAAACCTGAGAACTAAGCTAACGTAAGTATAAAACTAAATCCTAAAATCGTAATCCTGCACAAAAGGAAAGGAAGGTGCAGTTCAGTCGAGGAGTCTGAGCTGGTAAACTCAGCTTGCTCAAATTACCTTTAAGCATTGTCGAAATAGTTGAACACTTCTTCTGATCTTCTTGTGATCAGAGGAAATCCGCTGAATTCTTTCGATGTCCTCTCTTGTGCAGCCGAGAGTCTTTGTTGTTCCTGCGAAGCGATTCCAATACAACAGCGTCTGTACCCTGTCTTTTCGAGTGTGATGGATGCTGTCTAGAAGCAGATGGTGCATCCAATCCCTTAACCCATGGAGATTCAATTTGGTAGAACCCCAGAGAGTGAGCGAGCTCTAGTAAGAGGCCCATCTATGATAACTTTCACTTCTTAAGACATCCTTTCGTCTTGTATATTGCTTAGTTTGTTGATGCAGATTTCATGAGCCTTTTGGCCTTTGACAAATTTTCTGTTTTGCTCATCAATCTTCTGTTGAACATCTTGAAGAATTCATCCCTTCTTCAGTACGTACTCTGAGCTGTCCTCACCTGCCTTCGGTTGTCTTATCTCCTGTGGAAATATCTGGTTCATCTTTTTCAGATGTACTCTTGTGCACCATTGTGACTAGTAACAGGATTAACCAAGAGAGTGACAATGATCAAAGTGCTGTGAGTTAAGAAGGTGTCCTGTGAAAACCAACTCAGAACACAAAAATTCTTAGTTTTCAAAAATGAAAAAATTGTACCCAACAATCATAATCATGTAGAGAGACTAGAATCAATTAGTTTTGCAAAAGGACTTCTAAAAATAGATCAATTGCATGAATTCGAAAATCCTTATTATATGCCCTAAAACCGAAATTTTAGAAATCGAAGCCTAAAATCCGTTAATCAGGAGAAAACCTAGCATATTAATCAAACTAAACAACCCAGAGTTCTTATTTCAAAAGAAATTTGATCAAAGAAACCATCCACAAACAAAATCGATCCGAAGATTTCGTACTTTTGAGGAGGAAAGAGAGAAAACGATGAAAAACCGAGATTTTGATCAATAAAACTTACTTGGAACTGAAGAACTTGAGTTAGAAAGCTTCCAGGAGGATGAAATCTAGAGAGAAGCGCTCTGGAAACTTTTGAACAAAAGATTGGAGTAAAAGAAATCAAAACCCTTTTGTTCTTTATAAAACCTAGCCGCGATCCGATCCTCCCGAGCTTGCGATCCGGATCGGCTACCCGCAGTGAAAAAACTGCGTTCGGGATCCGGATCGGCAGGTCCAATCCGGATCGTCAGCCCGCAGGAGAAAACCTGCGTTCGGGATCCGGATCACCTTGCCCGATCCGGATCGGCCCCAACTTTTCTTTAGAAAAATTTCAGAGAAATTCAAGAAAAAACCAGAAAAGATTGTAAGCACAAAGGTGTATCACTTTAAACAAAAACGCATCGTTTCACACAACAAGAATTAGATTATGCCAAATCTATCAGTAATATCCAAAAATGAAACGAAAATTTACAAGAATTAAATCCCTTAAAGTTGAACACCTTCATTACATAACTTGATCTTATGAGTAATGCCTTTATCAAATAATCAATTCGGTAAAGAAAATGAAATACAAAGATCAATAGATGTTTGAAATCCCAAATATGGTAGATAATATTTCTAGACAATCTGTTGAAGAGAGTGGCTCTTTGAGCATCTTTCTTTAAAATCCCACCTTATACCAACCTTGAAATTTGACAGAGTCAAGTATTTCAACATGCATTTTACTTAATCAAAAATTTGAACAACCATGCTTGGTATACATGTGGTAGCTGCACACAATACTCGGACGACCGAGGTGGTAGCTCTTTCCTCCATGTGGTGGTAGTTTTCACACTCCTCATTGGGATGTAACTCTTTCCACATCTTTTGAGCATTTTACATTATCTTTGACTCCCCCTCAATTGGCTATCAATTATTTAAGATATAAAGTATTCAACCAAAAATTGATCTCGATTTCATACTCGACTAAACAGTCAAATAAGATAATGACTATACCAAGAGATCATTGAGAGAGAAATTGACTTTGATCACTTTAGAAGATGATTTAATTAACATAAACGATCATTGCAACAAAGAAATATTATGATGGCAAAAGCATAATAAATTTCTAAATGTGTGAACAGATGCAATTAAAGTCAATTAAGATCTATGCTCAATTACTATCCTATGTATAAACATAGATATTGAATAGAACAAAAACAAATACAAAACCTATTTTAAGCAAAGGTTTCAAAAAGAAGTTTATTTCAAAGAAAGCATACCAATTGCTTTTCGCAAATGAATAAAACGTTTTTGATCCAAAGGTTTTGTTAAAAAGTCAGCTAATTGATCTTCAGTTGAAATATATGAAAGTTGAAGAGTATTCGATTCAACTAGCTCTCTAAGAAAATGATATCTAAGTTCAATATGTTTTGTTCTAGAGTGCAACACAGGGTTTTTAGAAATGTTAATTGCACTTGTGTTGTCACAAAGAATTGTTACCGAAGATGCTGAAATGCGGAAGTCACTCAATACGCTTTTCATCCAAATGAGTTGAGTTGAGCAACTTCCAGCTGAAATGTATTCCGCTTCGGCAGTCGAGAGTGCTATGCAATTCTGCTTTTTACTGTGCCATGCAACAAGGCAATGGCCAAGATAGAAGCATGCACCACTCGTGCTTTTCCGATCATCCACTGATCCTGCCCAATCGGCATCTGAGTATCCAACAATGTCCAGACTTGTTCCCATAGGATACCAAATTCCGAAATTAATTGATCCTTTGATGTACCGGATGATCCGTTTCACCGCTTTCAGGTGAACCTCCTTTGGTGCTGATTGATATCTCGCGCAAATCCCAACACTAAAGGATATATCCGGGCGACTAGCCGTGAGGTAAAGTAGACTTCCAATCATACTTCTATACAGTTTCTCGTCTACATTCTCACTATGTGATTCACTTCCAAGTCCCTTGTGGCTAGTTCCCATTGGAGTTGGAAAATCTTTACAATTTTCTAGATCAAACTTTTTGACCAACTCCAGTGCATACTTGGATTGACTCAAGTGAATACCTTCATCATTTTGTTTAATTTGCAATCCAAGAAAATAAGACAGTTCGCCCATCATGGACATCTCAAATTCGCTTTCCATGGTCTCCGCGAATTTAGAAGCATCATTATCTTTTGTTGCACCAAATACAATGTCATCGACATAGATTTGTGCTACAATGAAATTATTTTGATAATGCTTCACAAAGAGAGTCCTGTCAGCTCCCCCTCGAGTATAGCCCTTCTCCAAAAGGTGCTTTGTTAACCTTTCGTACCATGCTCGCGGTGCTTGTTTCAGACCGTAAAGAGCCTTTTTCAAACGAAAAACATGGTTAGGTTGTTTATGATCTACAAAACCTTTCGGTTGAGCTACATAAACTTCCTCATTTAAAAACCCATTTAGAAATGCGCTCTTGACGTCCATTTGAAATAATTTGATTTTAAAATGACAAGCAATAGCAAACAATATACGAATGGACTCGAGTCTAGCTACAGGGGCGAAAGTTTCGTCAAAGTCTATACCTTCTACTTGAGAGTAGCCTTGAGCAACTAGTCGTGCCTTGTTCCTGATGATAGTACCATCTTCATCTTTCTTGTTCTTGAAGATCCATTTGGTACCTATCACATTATGTTGCTTTGGAGGCTTCGTTAATTCCCAGACTTTGTTTCGCTCAAATTGATGAAGCTCTTCCTGCATTGCTTTAATCCAGTAGTCATCCTGAAGAGCTTCATCTATTGTCTTTGGTTCGATTAAAGATACGTAGCAAGCAAATCCGCAAACCAACTGCCTTCGAGTTCTAACTCCTTCTTGTGGATCTCCAATGATGTTCGATTCCGGATGATCCTTGGAGATTCGTAGCGTTTGTTGAAACGGAGTACTCGGAGGTACACGAGATGATTCCTGCACATCAGATAAACTAGAAGAACCATTAGATGCATCATTAATATTGGAAGTATTATTATGAGAAGATGCACTAGCAGGAGAATCATCATCTAGAGAGATATCGAGGGTAGATTTTTCTGATTCAAAATGAGAAGCTTCATCTACTTTAACATTTATAGATTCTACGATCGTCTTAGATTCAATGTTAAATACTCGATATGCTCTGCTATTCGTAGAATAACCCAAAAAGATCCCTTCATCACTTCGAGAGTCGAACTTTCCAAGATTTTCACGGTCACGTAAGATGTAACATCGACTCCCGAAGATACGAAAGTACTTGATATCCGGTTTTCTACTAAACCACAGCTCATATGGTGTATTCAAGGTTCCTGGGCGCAAATACACTCTGTTAATGACATAGACAGCGGTGTTCACAGCTTCAGCCCAAAAATGTAGCGATAATTTCCGGCTATGAAGCATCACACGCGCCATCTCTTGAACAACCCTGTTTTTGCGCTCAACAACACCATTCTGCTGAGGTGTATAGGGTGCCGAGAATTCATGTTTAATGCCATTTGAAGTACAAAAGTCAATGAATTTTGAATTTATGAATTCTCCACCCCTATCACTTCTAACACGAATGATCTTTTCATTCTTTTCAATCATAATACGATGGCAAATCTCATGAAAAGAATCAAACGTATCAGCTTTCTCTCTCAAAAATGCTACCCAAGAAAACCGAGAGAAAACATCAACCAATAAGAAAAAAATATACAATTTACCTTGCAAGGATGGTTGACGAGTTGGCCAAAAGAAAAAGAAGAAAAGAAAATAGTCTACATAAACTATACAAGATTTAATCGTAGAACGATTAAAGACAAGGAGGGGTTTCACCTTTGCATACCCAAACCTTTTGAGTTTTGGAGTATGTTGGTAAAGGTTGAGAGATTCTCCTTGAAGACGACGTCTTGTATGATTGATCTTTTTGTTTTGTCATCGTCTTGTTTGAGGTGCTACCAATGTTCTTTTCTTTTGAAAAATCCTTCCTTGAATTCCGGGAAGTGAGCTTATTGGTAGCAATTGCAAGATGTGGTTGATTTGTTCTTTGAGCTCCAATCTCGCAATTTCTTTCGATGTGCCCTGCAAAATTACAACGAAAACATACCTTTGAGCTTGACGATTCCGAAGAGGATGAGGTAGGTTTGTTGTCGTTGTTTGTCTTGAATTCCGGTGTCGGAGGAGGAGATACCGACTGAGGCACAAAGACTGTCCCACTCGAACTTGGACTGTTTCCAGTTTGAGTGTACCCGAGGCCGAACCGATTTGTTTGACCAAGACCAAGGAGTTTATCCAACTTACTCCTTCCTAAAGAGAATTGCTGTAAGTCATCCTTGAGTTGGAGAATGGTCTCTGTCATTTCCCGTCTTTCCTGTCGGCCCTCGCCATAGAGCTTCAAGAAGTAGTTTGCTTTGTTCACCATATCTATATAGTTCTTCTCGAGCTGCTCATTGGACTCTTGAAGGGAAACATTTGCTTTTATCAAACTATCCCTTTCCACTTCAAGATCGGTCGAGAGAGAAGTTACCCTTTTTACTTCTTCTTCGAGATCCTGCAATCTCCCTCTCAACCCCTTGTTTTGCTTAGCCGGTTTCTTTAAATCCTGTAAAGATCTGTGATAGGCTAGAGCAAACTCTTCACCTTCCGAATCATCCGATTCATTGTCCATTGCATTCTTTTCAACAGTGGAGTTGGACAATGATTCAGACGTACTTGCCATAAAGCACATGAATGGTGAAGATGTGGACGCGTGGAATGCCGTGGAGCTCTTTTCTTCATCACTTGAAGACGACTCATTTGACGTTGAGTTGTCATCCCAAGTGACGACTTGCATCGCCTTCTTCTTTGCCGGATACTTGTTAGGACACTCCGTTGCAATGTGGCCGTAGCCTCGACATTTGAAGCATTGCAGTTGTCCTTCTGAACTTTTCTTATCCTTTGAGAAGTTCTCCTGCTTTCTTGACTTGTGACTTGGAGTACCCTTGCCTTTGTTCCACTTTCCGAAGGATGGAGATTTGCTTGAATTACCCCTTCGAAAGTTGCGGCGAAAATTCCTTGTCAAGAGAGCGAGCTGCTTCTCAAATTCCTCCATAGAAAGGTTCTCGTCATCGTCCGAGGAGGATGTATCCGCGTCTTCTTCCTTAGTTGTTTTCAACGCATAACCTGAAGACTTAGAAGTGGATGCTTTTCCAGAAGAATTGTTAGTATTAAAAGTCATTTCATAAGTTTGTAATGAACCAACTAATTCTTCTACACGTATTTCGTCCGGGTGTTTAATAGTTTCAATGGCAGTAACCTTTGGGCGAAATCGTTCAGGAAGAGTTCTTAAGATTTTTCTTACAATCTTAAATTCTGGAATCTTCTCTCCCAGATTAGCACATGAGTTTACGATGTCTTGCAATCGTGTATAGTAGTCCGTGAAAGATTCATTTTCTGCCATCAAGATAGAGTCAAACTTGCTCGTAAGCATCTGCAGTTTCTGAATCTTCACGAGGTTAGTTCCCTCATGTGTAACCTGGAGAACATCCCAGATTTCTTTCGCAGTCTCACATGCCGAGACGTGAGAGAATTCAGTTTGAGATAAGGCATTAAAAATAGCATTAATTCCCTTGCCATTGTAAGAAGATAACTCAAACTCTTCCTTGGTCCATTTCGACCTAGGTTTTAAGGTGTGAACATCAGAGATAAGTTCAGTTGGATTAGTCCATCCTGATTCAATTGAATGCCACACCCTTTCGTCGATGGAAGATAAAAAGGCTTTCATCCGTACTTTCCAGTACGCATAATTTGTTCCATCAAAGAAAGGGGGTCGATTGATGTTTCCACCTTCAACCATTGTTCACAACCCTATTCCCGCTCTGATACCACTTGTTGGGTCGTAAATAATACGGATCTAAATAGGGGAAGAAACACCTAGAGGGGGGTGAATAGGTGTAAACGTATAAACACTCAAAAATCGTTGCGATAAAAAACCCAATGCGGAAATGAAAATAACTCGCAAGATTTTTACGTGGAAAACTCCATCACCGGAGTAAAAAACCACGGGACCGATAACACGGCAGAAATCCACTAGAATTAAAACACGTACAAGGTGATTTACCGTACACACTTACGACTCAACCTTTTCCATACGCTCCTAGAGGATCTTCTCCGCTCGCTCCAGACGCTTCTCGAATCCACGATCTGCGCCCAACGCCGAATCCACGGCGTCCAACGTCGAATCCACGACGTCCGACCGAATCCACGGTCTTCACCCAATAGCACCCTTCGAATCCACGAACGTGCCTCGCTCCGAATCCACGAGAGCGATTGAACCTTGAATCCACAAGGACACGCGAATCCACGCGCCGATTTTGGGGTAATCGTTGTTTTTGGGTGGTGATGATCCGCCGAATACTTAGATCAAAGATAGATCGGAAATACCATCTAAGTATTCATTAGTTTGATTCAACTCAAGATGTGAGTATGAAAACCTAGAATCAAACTAATCAATATAGATGAAGAAACATAGAGTATTCTCTAATGATTTCCTTTCTTCTCTATATGTGGATCTATAGCCGTATAAGATGATATATGAAAATGACGGCTATGTGGATTGACCCTAGAAAGAAAGACATAGGGTCTATTTATAGGTTAGAAACCCTAGGAAGGAGATAAGAATCAAAAACCTGCCATTTCTGGAATTTTACGGACGGCGATCCGGATCGTGATAACTGAGATCCGGATCGTCATAACGAAACAGCCAATTCCAGAAAAACGAAGGTTCGGGATCCGGATCATGTGACTACGATCCGGATCGTTCATACAGTTCACCAAACATCAACGTTCGGGATCCGGATTGCGAAGCAAGATCCGGATCGTTCAAGGTAGATGGTAAACTCAACGTTCGGGATCCGGATCAAAAGACTACGATCCGGATTGCGACGATGTATGAACGAACCACCTTCGGGATCCGGATCGAACAGCCTGATCCGGATCCTGAACATGTCCCAAGTCCAGTTTTTGATTTTTATGCAATGACAGATTCTTCCAAGTGTTTCTACACTACAAGAAGTATTCGGATCACACAAATTCTTTAGTTAAACATACCTGATCCTTTTACATTCTTCTTTCTTGAGATTGAGTTAAATGATCCAACTTTCTTCACCTTCAATCTTCAGGACTTGAAACTTTCACGAAACTACGCCAACTCAAATTCCGTAACAGTGGCGACCGGTGGTTGGCCGGTCCACGTGTGCCCGGTCCACGGAGCTGGAGTGTCGGCCTCGGGATTCGCGCCTGGCAGGGGGCGCAGGCGGCACGTGGGCGCGCTAACCGGGTTTTACCGCGCTCGGGCCCGCCACGTGTCGTCGCCGCGTTGGTCCACGCGTCGCGCAGTGGATGGCCAGCGCGGCTGTCCGCTGTTGCGGGGAGACATGGAGGCCCGTGGGGGATTCGGGCCCGCACAGTGTTGGGCCGGGCCCAACACTGTAGCAGCCCGAATTCTCCCAGCGCCCGGAAATGGGGACACAAGCGTCATTATCTGAATTGTTTCTTCCAGCCTATAAATAGGCCCTCTTCAAGTCCGAATAGCTCTTTCCCTGTTCCTCCTCTCCCAGTGCCACCTTCACGAGATCTATTTCTCTCCCAGAGTCGGATCCATCTGCAGATTCCAGAATTTTTCTGCGGCACGCATCCCGAGGTTTCCATTTTTACGGCGCGGCACGATGCTCGTTCGTTTGTGATCTTCTTCGTCGCATTTTGGTGCGAGGACTCCCCCGGCTTACTCCGACCTCCGATTGAGGCGATTCTTGCGCCGTTGGACTCATGACAGGTAGGGCTTTGATCTTATTGTTTTGAGCTCCACCTCATTTCGAGTTTATCTTAGAGTTCCCCGAGTTTCCATTTGACCCTTTTTCTTGGGCGGTGTTTTGGACAGCACTGTGGTATTTCGGCCATATCTTCGCGTACAGACATCGGATTGGGGTGATTCTTGAGGCGTTTTGCATCTACACCTCACGAGGAATATCCCCAAATTTTCTTGAAATTTTCTGAATTTTTCCCCGAAGGTGAAAGTCCCTGTTTGCAGAACCTTGTGATTCAGATTTTGCGATTTGTTTATTTCGGGGTGGTTCCCTTGTCGGATTTGTTTCCAAGTGTAGGAAACTCGGATTTGAGCGTGCAGGTACTCGTTTCGACGGGTTCGTCGCGAGGATCGTGACAGTATTTTTCTTGGAATTTTCCGGGCACTTCTCGCAGGTAAAAACAGGGCATCTTTGGGACTGAATTCTGGACCGCATGTTTTCGGATACTTGTGTGATTATTTGTGTGTATGTTTTGGGGTAATTGTGAACAGCGATCGCGGTGGTTTATCTGTTTGAGCATTTGGCGTGAAAAGGGGATATTGGACAGCGAGGAGGTTTTACAGCTGAGGATTGCGCGTGTCCAGGTGGGTGGTTGCTTTATCCCTCTTTTCTGACTTACCCACTAGGAGTATTAGAGAGATCCTTCTTGGACATCCATGATTGATAATTGTAATTGGGACTTGCATGCTTGTGAGAATCTGATAGTGGTTGGGACTTATACATGTTTGTATGGATATAGTTTTGGCACTTAACCTTGCATGTGGAATTTACTTTTATGTTGGGATAAATGAAATGTCTTGTGGGAGGGTACCACTTGAGGATCTTTTGGGACATGCATAGGTGGATGATTTAGGTGAGGGAAAATTGTGGATTTTAAACATGTGTGGTTGGATAATGATTTAGCATGATGGTTATATCTATGCGGAGCTATTAATTGATACACATGTGGAGCCATTATTTGTCACACTATCTTTATCTTTCATGAGGACATATGGATGCTTGTATGGACATCTAGATATGCCATCTTTTATCGCTACACTTTCATGCTGGAACTTGACTTAGGAGAAACCTTGTTTGCTCCTTTCTCCTTTTCGTTAGTCAGGTGGTTTTTGTTGCTCGGGTCTGAGCTGGGGTTTGGGATAGTGTAGCCGGGGCCTGGATTATGGATTATGGGTTTTGGCGGCGACCGCGGATATTGGGCGGTTGACCGGATGTCGGTTATAGGACAACGGTGATAGGGCATGATTATGGACTAGAGGGTTTTGTAGCAACCGTGGATAGTAGGCGGTTGACCAGATGTCGGATGTGGGACATGATTGTGATTGTGGGTTATTCCGGCGACCGCGGATATTGGGCGGTTGACCGGAGGTCGGTTGTGAGACCTGGTCGTGGATTTTGGAGTATTGCGGCAATCGCGGATATTGGGCGATTGACCGGATGGTTACTTTTGCATATGATTGGGAATCAGTTTTCTTTTAGTGGAGGGTTGTGTTCCACTGGGGCTTTATAGTTGTGATCCAGTCCTGCTTTCGTTACTTATCACACCGGCGCGGTTATTGCCCGGTGATGTTTTACTCGTGTGGGTCGCTCCCCTCGAGATCCCCTCCGGAGGCCGGGGCCAGACAGTTATTTACAGTTTTGCTATCACATCGGCGCGGCTTATTTGCCCGATGATGAGGGCGGCAGCAGGAGTTTTGCTATCACATCGGCGCGGCTTATTTGCCCGATGATGAGGGCGGCAGCAGGAATTTTGCTATCACATCGGCGCGGCTTACTTCCCCGATGATGAGGGCGGTACAGATTGGGTTTATCTGGGACGGTTGGTTATTGTTGCATACGGTTATTCCAGTCTTGGACTGTATTTTAGAGGCATAGTAGTGGTAGATTTCCCTTTTTCAGCGGTTTTATTTCTTACCACTCTTCTTTCCTTTTTGCCTCTGGTAGACCTAGTGGGTGTGTCAGAGTTTGAGGTTTTACCCACTAGGGGAGGCTACAGGTTTACTAGTAGTTCTCACCCCCATTCTTCTTTCCTCTTTTTCTTCTCCCTTGTTTTGCAGTGTCTTCTGCGGGTGCTGCTGGGCTTTCAGCGGCGGGTCGAGGAGAGAGGACGGCTGAGTAGATTGATCTCGAGGCAGGATGAGCGGGTTAGCTGGACTGTTGGTGTACCCATGTTTCCTCATATGGTTGTACTTTTACATTTGGGACTGGCTTTTGCCAGCAGGTTGTATTTATTTTGGTGAGCTGGGAGAGACTGATGTATCATTTATACAGATGTATTGTATTTATTTCCAGCTTCAGTCTGAGATGTATTAGTTTTTTAGTTCAGCTCTGTTTTTATTGCTCTTTTATTATTATCTCTTATATCTGAGCAGGTTTGGCGCTTCGTGTACGCGGGAAATACCGTGTGCACGGCGGATCTGTAGACGGGCCCCGGGTTCCGGTTTACACCCGGGCGTGACAGATTAGGTGGTATCAGAGCTTAGGGATAGGTCAGTTGGGACTTAGAAAACCCTAGGCTTTTCGGCGGACCCTAGGATGTTAGTGCGTGAGAAACGCGACATTTTGCGAAAGTTGGTGATTTGTTTGTTTGACTCTTCCTGTGAGTGAAGAGGGATCGACATATCCTATTTTTGTGGGACAGTTATGTTGGCTGCAGACAACATAAAGTTACAAAAATAGAGGGATGTCTTTGACTTTCGCTTGATTGGGTCGAGTGTTGGGGTGTGCTGATTTGCGGTTTTGTCGTGGTGAGCGGTGTCTCCCCGACGTTGGGCCCTAACCCGGGTGCACCTTGGTGCGGCAGTTGGGTCTGAGCTAGTTGTTTCGGGCCAGATACCCAGATTGGAGTCTGAGAGCTCCGGACCCGAAGGGTAGGTGTGTTGGAGGCAGATCAGCGGGGCGGTGACACAGTTGTCGGATCAGCGCAGTGGCACAGTTGTCGGATCAGCGCAGTGGCACAGTTGTCGGACGAGTGACACAGTTGTCGGATCAGCGCAGTGGCACAGTTGTCGAATCAGCGCAGTGGCACAGTTGTCGGACGAGTGACACAGTTGTCGGATCAGCGCAGTGGCACAGTTGTCGGATCAGCGCAGTGGCACAATTGTCTGACGAGTGACACAGTTGTCGGATCAGCGCAGTGGCACAGTTGTCGGATCAGCGTAGTGGCACAGTTGTCGGAGTAGCGAGTAGCCCCCTCCGTCCCAATGTTTAGTGCTGGGGCACCAAGGAAGGGTGGACAGTTGACAGCGGGTAAGCTGTGGGATTGCTTTGATCAAGTGAGCCAGTTTTGGCGGATGAGTCACCCCGAATTGTGGGAGTGAGTATGGAGCCCTTGGAGGCAGGGTCTTGTTCGGTGGGGGGATAGAGAGTATTTGGAGGCCTTTTATGTCAAGAGTTAACGCAGTTGCTGAACTGCACGCTCCATGTGTAGAGGGACGGGGCGCATAGGATATGAGTGTTTGAGAGTGGATTGCGCCAAGATACCTTTTAACTCATTGGGTCCCTCCAGTACGGATTAGGGACGCCTCATTGGAGTAGGCGCCGGGTGTGGAGCGTGGTATTGTAGTTCCTTTGGATTGGGATCTACCGCCTGCGGCGAGTTCTAATTGAGGCGCTTGGCGCCGGGTGATGGAGGACAGATCAATCGGTGGAGGCATTCCCGATTTCTTTTTCCAGGATAGTGGATTTCTGAGACTGTCGGAGCACATATGTTACAGGGGTCGGTGTGGTGGTACTTGTTGGGCTGGCGGGTTCGGTTTTCTTCGCGGCGGTTGATTATGCCGCAAGGACAGTTTCTTGGGGAGCCAGGCCCGGAGGTGTTGGTGCACTTGGGTTGCTTGAGGGTTATCTTTCGCCTCTATAGTTTTGACTTCGGGAGCGAGGCGGATGTTTCGCAGTGGATGAGTAGACTTTTGGCTGGTGTGGTTGAGGGACCTACGGCGGTGCTGGGACTCGGGGATACCCCCTTTGGTTGCGAGTTCCCGGCTGTTCTCCTATCGGAGTGGTCTTGCATGTCACTAGTCTGGGAGTTGAGGACACAACTCCAGGATTCGATGTTTTGGAAAGTTTGTCAGACCAAGTGTGTCGCCTTTGGGGGCGCCGGTGCTATTCGAGTTGTGGATAGTTGGTTCACTTCGGCTTTGTGTGGATCCCCGGGAATTTGATGAAGTGACCATCTGGAGCTAGCACCCTTGTCGAGCATGGAGGATTTGATTTACCAGCTGTAAGGGTCCCGGGTCTTCCTGAAGGTGGATTTGTAATCTGGTTTTCCTCGACTGCATATGGCTGTGTGTTGATGCCGGAGAGTTGGGGAATTGCTTCTACATCCCGACGGTTTAGAGATTAGAGATCAGAGTCTACGTGATCAGTTGGGGGACTTATATTGGATACCTCGGGGGTACGGAGGTACTCGGATCGAGCTTTTGTGCCGATGGACTTGTGGTTGGATTATCGGGGCCCTGGAGGAGCGGATGCCTGTACCGATGCAGGATACTTGGTAGCTCGAGCGGTTAGCCCAGCTGTACTTGGATGAGGTGGTGCGGTTTTCTGGAATGCCCGCCTCTACTTTGTTCTAGTTAGAGACCCGAGGATTGTATCGCGTCTCTGGAGGAGGTATTAGACAGCCTTGGGAGCTTGAGTGGTGGATGATTGGATATTTATCCCCTCTACTTGGTTGAGGTTCCGGATTGAGGAATAACTTTAGTTTCGAGGACGAAACTTTCTTTTAGTGGGGGAGGATGTGATGACCTGGATCTCTGCAGAGCTGTGGTAGAGTCATTGGTGACATCTGGGGAGCCTGTACCGTGTGTTGGAGGTGTTTGTGCACCAATTGGACACAAGTGTTGGACTTCGGGCTTAAAGTGGATCACGTGAGTGATCGGAGGACCCCGTTGAGTGTTTAGAAGTGTACTCGCACGGAACAGATATTAAAATTGGACTCAGCGCGAAGTTTGGACCAAGGAATACCTTTTCGGATGCCTTCGGCAATTTTTAGAGTTAGAATTTGGCAAATCGGACACCGGATTTGGATTCAGCGTGCGAAAACGGTGAAAATGGACTACCTACTTGTATTTTTCGGTGTCCGGATGCAAAAGCGCATTTTTCGAGGCTTGGGGTTACTGTTCCGGCCGGCGGGCAGCGCCGGCGGCGGCGGGCAGCGGCGGGCAGCGGCGGAGCGCGGTGGCGCAGCCGCGGCAGCGCGGCGGGAAGAGGCGCGGGCCGCCCGGTCCACGCGGCGGGCGTGCACCGGGGCTAGACGCGTGGCGGCTCAGGAGTGGGCCGGTCCGCGGGGCGCGGTCTACGGAAGGCGCGGGGTGCATGGTTGACCGGCGGGACACGTGGCATCGCGTGGTTGGGTGGCGCTGTGGGCGCGGTGCACGGGTGACGCGGGGTGTGCGGTGGACCGGGCGGGGCCACGTGGCGACCGGTGGTTGGCTGGTCCACTGTGCCCGGTCCACGGAGCTGGAGTGGCGGCCTCGGGATTCGCGCCTGGCAGGGGGCGCAGGCGGCACATGGGCGCGCTGACCGGGTTTTCCCGCGCTCGGGCCCGCCACGTGTCGTCGCCGCGTTGGTCCACGCGTCGCGCAGTGGATGGCCAGCACGGCTGTCCGCTGTTGCGGGGAGACATGGAGGCCCGTGGGGGATTCGGGCCCGCACAGTGTTGGGCCGGGCCCAACACTGTAGCAGCCCGAATTCTCCAGCGCCCGGAAATGGGAACACAAGTCATTATCCGAATTGTTTCTTCCAGCCTATAAATAGGCCCTGTTCAAGCCCGAATAGCTCTTTCCCTGTCCTCCTCTCCCAGTGCCACCTTCACGAGATCTCTTTCTCTCCCAGAGTCGGATCCATCTGCAGATTCCAGAATTTTTCTATGGCACGCATCCCGAGGTTTCCATTTTTACGGCGCGGCACGACGCTCGTTCGTTTGTGATCTTTCGTCGCATTTTGGTGCGAGGACTCCCCGGCTTACTCCGACCTCCGATTGAGGCGATTCTTGCGCCGTTGGACTCATGACAGGTAGGGCTTTGATCTTATTGTTTTGAGCTCCACCTCATTTCGAGTTTATCTTGGAGTTCCCCGAGCTTCCATTTGACCCTTTTTCTTGGGCGGAGTTTTGGACAGCACTGTGGTATTCGGCCATATCTTTGCGTACAGACATCGGATTGGGGTGATTCCTGAGGCGTTTTGCATCTACACCTCACGAGGAATATACCCAAATTTTCTTGAAATTTTCTGAATTTTTCCCCGAAGGTGAAAGTCCCTGTTTGCAGAACCTCGTGATTCAGATTTTGCGATTTGTTTATTCGGGGTGGTTCCCTTGTCGGATTTGTTTCCCAGTGTAGGAAACTCGGATTTGAGCGTGCAGGTACTCGTTTCGACGGGTTCGTCGCGAGGATCGTGACAGTATTTTTCTTGGAATTTTCGGAGCACTTCTCGCAGGTAAAACAGGGCATCTTTGGACTGAATTCTGGACAGCATGTTTTCGGATACTTGTGTGCTTATTTGTGTGTATGTTTTGGGGTAATTGTGAATAGCGATCGCGGCGGTTTATCTGTTTTGAGCATTTGGCGTGAAAAGGGGATATTGGACACGAGGAGGTTTTACAGCTGAGGATTGCGCGTGTCCAGGTGGGTGGTTGCTTTATCCCTCTTTTCTGACTTACCCACTAGGACTATTAGAGAGATCCTTCTTGGATATCCATGATTGATAATTGTAATTGGGACTTGCATGCTTGTGAGAATCTGATAAGGGTTGGGACTTATACATGTTTGTATGGATATAGTTTTGGCACTTAACCTTGCATGTGGAATTTACTTTTTATGTTGGGATAAATGAAATGTCTTGTGGGAGGGTACCACTGAGGATCTTTTGGACATGCATAGGTGATGATTTAGTGAGGGAAAATTGTGGATTTTAAACATGTGTGGGTTGGATAATGATTTAGCATGATGGTTATATCTATGCGGAGCTATTAATTGATACACATGTGGAGCCATTATTTGTCACACTATCTTTATCTTTCATGAGGACATATCATGCTTGTATGACATCTAGATAGGCCATCTTTTATCGCTACACTTTCATGCTGGAACTTGACTTAGGAGAAACCTTGTTTGCTTCTTTCTCTTTTCGTTAGTCAGGTGGTTTTTATTGCTCGGGTCTGAGCAGGGGTTTGGGATAGTGTAGCCGGGCCTGAATTATGGATTATGGGTTTTGGCGGCGACCGCGGATATTGGGCGGTTGACCGATGTCGGTTATAGGACATCGGTGATAGGGCATGATTATGGACTAGAGGGTTTTGTGGCAACCGCGGATAGTAGGCAGTTGACCAGATGTCGGATGTGGGACATAATTGTGATTGTGGGTTATTCCGGCGACCGCGGATATTGGGCGGTTGACCGGGTCGGTTGTGAGACCTGGTCGTGGATTTTGGGGTATTGCGGCAATCGCGGATATTGGGCGATTGACCGGATGGTTACTTTTGCATCTGATTGGAATCAGTTTTCTTTTAGTGGAGGGTTTTGTTCCACTGGGGCTTTATAGTTGTGATCCAGTCCTGCTTTTGTTACTTATCACACCGGCGCGTTATTGCCCGGTGATGCTTTACTCGTGTGGGTCGCTCCCTCGAGATCCCCTCCGGAGGCCGGGGCCAGACAGTTATTTACAGTTTTGCTATCACATCGGCGCGGCTTATTGGCCCGATGATGAGGGCGGCAGCAGGAGTTTTGCTATCACATCGGCGCGGCTTATTTGCCCGATGATGAGGGCGGCAGCAGGAATTTTGCTATCACATCGGCGCGGCTTACTTGCCCGATGATGAGGGCGGTACAGATTGGGTTTATCTGGGACGGTTGGTTATTGTTGCATACGGTTATTCCAGTCTAGGACTATATTTTAAGGCATAATAGTGGTAGATTTCCCTTTTTCAGCGTTTCATTTCTTACCACTCTTCGTTCCTTTTTTTGCCTCTGGTAGACCTAGTGGGTGTTTCAAGTTTGAGTTTTACCCAATAGGGGAGCTACTGTTTACTAGTAGTTCTCACCCCCCTTCTTATTCCCTTTTTCTTCTCCCTTGTTTTCCAGTGTCTCTGCGGTGCTGCTGGGGCTTTCAGCGGCGAGTCGAGGAGAGAGGACGGCTAGTAGATAGATCTCGAGGCAGGATGGCGGTTAGCTGACTTTGGTGTCCCATGTTTCCTCAGACGGTTGTACTTTTACATTTGGGACTGGCTTTTGCCAGCAGGTTGTATTTATTTTGGTGAGCTGGAGAGACGGATGTATCATTTTACAGATTATTGTATTTTATTTCCAGCTGTCTGAGATGTATAGTTTTTTAGTTCATCTCTGTTTTTATTCTCTTTTATTATTATCTCTTATATCTGAGCAGGTTTGGCGCTTCGGTGACGCGGAAATACCGTGTTCACGGCGGATTCTGTAGACGGGCCTGGGTTCCGGTTTATACCCGGGCGTGACACTAAGAGTACCCTGCCTGAAAAACCCAATCAAACGAACCGGATAATAAAACCCGGTATGCCTCCCTGTCATCAATCTCACGAACTCAGTATCTCCAACTCAATCGGGGAATACAGACTGACTTCTGACCGACGGTCGCATCCCAAAGTAGTAATAGATCGGCCTCTGTCCTTCCGATCGCACACAATGGTA
>JAQNDB010005101.1:0-20900 GCA_029204045.2 Tillandsia leiboldiana | reverse complement strand
GAGGTAATCACCTTGTTATTCTTCTATTCTTAGTGGATTGTTATTGCGTGTTGGTCCCGTGGTTTTTCCTCCTGGATTGGAGTTTCCACGTAAATCTCGGTGTGCTGTTTTTATTTTCCGCATTGGTTTTTATTTTGCACTGAGATTGAGTTTTTAAGTATTACACCTATTCACCCCCCCTCTAGGTGTTGATAGTACCTATTTAGATCCTTGTGGATCCTATAAAACCTACAAGTGGTATCAGAGCGGGTTTTAGGTTTATCTATCATGATGGGTGAAATGGTAATATTTATAGACCTCTCTTTTTGATGGGACAATTATGCTTATTGGAAAGTGCGGATGAGAGCTTTCTCATCGCAAATTGATGAGCGGGTATGGCAATCCGTGGAATGCGGTTGGGTGCATCCTGTTGAGGAAGTAGGAAATTCTACTACCCCCAAAACCTCGCTCTAGATGGTCCAAAGAGGAATTTGAAAGATCTTCTTACAATGGGAAAGGTATGAACGCTTTATTTAATTCTCTTTCCTCGACTGAGTTCACACGAATTTCCGCGTGTGAAACCGCGAAAGAAATTTGGGATATTCTCAAAATTACACATGAGGGTACTAATCTTGTAAAAATTCAAAAGCTCCAGATGCTTACAAGTCAATTTGACTCTATTCATATGGAAGAGCATGAATTGTTTACAGATTATTACACAAGACTTCAAGATATAATCAACACTTGTGCTAATTTAGGAGAAAAGATCCCGGAGTCGAAAATTGTAAGAAAGATACTTCGGACTCTTCCGGAACGGTTTAGGGCAAAGGTTACCGCCATTGAAACCGTTAGTCATCCGGATGAGATGAGTATAGAGGAATTAGTAGGTGCTTTGCAAACTTATGAAATGACTTTCCTACTAATCAAGTTTCTTCCAAGTCTTCTTCTAAGCTTACAGGTATTGCATTCAAATCAACAAAGGAAGAAGATAGCGAATCAGTTCCGACGATGAAATCTCTTTTGCCGATTTTGAAGAACAATTGGCGCGGATCACAAAGAAATTTCGTCGGAAATTTTGGAAGAATCGAACCGATGGATCTTCATCCTCGAAACCATCAAAAGGATCATCGGGTTCTAAATCCTCTAAACTCAAAGGCTTTGCAAAACCTTCTAAAGAAAAAGAAAAGGATGATTTCGAAGGGGAAATCCAATGCTATCGATGCAAAGGCTACGGCCATTTTTCAACGGATTGTCCTTCTCCGAAATCATATAAAAAGAAGGCTTTGCAAGCGAAAACTTGGGACGATTCTACTTCTAATGAATCGACCTCAAGTAAAGAGAAAAAAATCGTTGCTTCTCATGCCTCTCATTTTCCCTCTTCTAATAATTGTTTATCATCTTTAGTCACTGACTCTACTCCTTTGATTTTGTATGAAACATCAACTACCGGCGGAGAGTCATCAAATGAGGGGGAGTCGAACGAGGAAGAACTCGTTGAGGCATATCAACAATTTCTTGCGGAATCTAAGAAGATGGCCAAACATATCAAGAAGTTGAGAAAGCAACGACTTGAAAATCAAGACGAGAATCATGCTTTAAAGATCAAACTTCATGATCTCGAGGAGGAACGAGAGCTTTTATTGGATAATAATAAAATCCTCCAAGAAAAGATAAATCAATCGGAAACGATCGTTAATTCCCATATTAACAAGATTGATTTTCTTGAAAAGCAGTTTGAGGAAATTCATGTCACCAATCAAGCATTGACCAAGCAAGTTCATCAACTTAAATCCGACATACAAAGGATTTCAACCGGTTCCAAGAAACTTGAATGTATGTCCGGATTAGGTCAAACAAGCAAGGTTGGTTTGGGATTCAAAAAGAACCAAACTGTGAAGGCTTCAAGTTCCACAACTAAATTGAAAGGAAGAACTTGTCACCTATGTGGACTTGAAGGACATTTGGTGAAGGATTGCCCGAAAAAGAGAAAGAAAAATTCTTCGGCAACTTCATCTACGGAGCGAACTCAACGGAATCAAAAGACACATCAAGTCAAAGGAGTTCACTCAACCCACCAAAGGTCCGAGCCACATCATCAATCATACAAGTGGATCACTGCGAGGCAAAGACCTAAGGTGGATCAACAGTCAAAGCGGACAACCCCCGGCCACAACGAATCAAGACAACCCAAAATCCAGCGATTTTGGATTCGGAAAGGTGATATCTTTCCTTGTCTTAAGTTCTAAATAGCTTATGACTGTATGTAATGCTTTGATTGGTTTTCCCTTCATATCTTTCTTAATCTTTGCATTACATGTTTTTCAATGCTCTTCGTTTTTATACTTTGTTTTTGAACAAAAGGGTTTTTAATGAACAAGTGCATTGAATGAAAAGGGCTTTCACTTTCAATCACTCCAATTTAATTTTATATGGATTATCAACTTTACTCCATAATCATAATCTTGAAGATACTTCATTATAGGAGTTTTTGATATTATAAGCATCAAATTTTAGAAATCATGTGTGATCTTTAGATGCTTAATCTATCTCGGTTGTGTGAATTCATTGTGATAAACATGAGACAACCGATAGACTAAAATTTGGGATTTAATTCTTTCACGTAAGAGATTGCATTCTTACAAGGGTATTGAAATGATTTGCAAAAGATGTGGAAAGAGTTACATCCGAAAGGAGTGTGAAAACTACCACCACATGTTGGAAAGAGCTGCCACCCCGGTCGTCCGGTCTGTGTGTGAAGCTACCACATGTTTTGATGCTTGAAAAATATTTCTTGAAATTTTTTAGTTAAAGCATTTGGAGATTTATATGCAAAACTCTTATATTTTGAACGATCTCCTGGTTGGTATAAGGTGGAATAGTTGAAAGATGCTCAAAGAGCCACCCTTAGGTATTTTAGTGCTTATCTCAAATTTGAAAGGGTAAAAATTCAGAATTGATGTCATTTGGAAATCTCCGTAAGTCATCTTTGTAAATCCGTTACATCTTGATAGAGTTTGGATCTCAAGATTATTTTTGATGACTTGTGTTTGATGAATATAACATGAAAAACGGTTTATAATGTTTTACCTTTATTTTCATGATTTTGGAGTAAATCTTTTTAATTTTTGTAAAATTAATTGGATTGAATGACATCTATGTGATCTCATATTATTCTCATGCACTTAAATTGTTTTCTTGATGGAGTACAAATCGGTAATTCAAATATTTCAAAATCTGGATTTGTTTCAAGAAATTATTTGATTTTTGCATTCAAGTACCGGTACGCAATCTATGTTTTTGTTATATACCGGAACTGAGCTTTTATCTCTTTTTCACTATGGACTAATGATGTTAGTGATTTCCTTTTGTCTAGTATGTTCACTGTTTGACAATTTGTGACAAAAAGGGGGAGAAGAGAAATAGGGGAGAAGAGATCATAGGGGAGAAGAGATCATCGAGATAAGGGGAGACAGAGATGAGATCATCGAGATAGGGGGAGAACGGAAAATGATGATCGTATCACAAAGGGGGAGAACATGGAGAACATGTTAGAGATGCTCAAGATAGGGGGAGACAAAGAAAAAACAAAAGAACCAAAGGAAGACGGATCAAATGTAGGATTCTAATTTCTAACGACTAACGTTTGATTTTGTTTGGAGTTTTGTTTTGCAGGAATTACATCACTTTAAGACTCCAAGTCCTAAGTCATAGAGTATGTTCTAGGACTGTTTGGTTCAAATGTAATTTTGTATTTATTGGATCTTTCACGCAAAGAAAATCAATGTTTTGGTGATGACATTGAGTTTCGATTTTTTTTTTTTGGTTTAAGATGAGTGTTTTGAGCTTTTATGTATTTTTGGGTTTTGTCACGAAATTGCCAAAGGGGGAGATTGTTACGGCATTTTGGTGTTGGCATATTTCGTGAGTCAAGTCAGTGAGTTGAGTCGGAGTCTTAAAGGGATCAAATTGTCAATCAGCAATCAAAGACTTAGAGAAGATTCAACAAGAGCTCAAGTTGACACTCAGTGTCTTGAGTCTTGAAGATTAAAGTTGAAGAATTGTGGATCAGTTACATCAATCTCAAGAAGAAAGTATTCAAGAGGATCAGGTATGTTTAACTAAATAATTGTGGTGATCCGAATTCTTTCTTATAGTGTAGAAACACTTGGATGAACTTTTATTGTCATAATAATCAAAAACTGGTGTTCGGACATGTTCAGGATCCGGATCAGAGCCAACGATCCGGATCCCGAAGGTTGTTGCTTCATACAAGACTTCGATCCGGATTCATGCAGTTTCCGATCCGGATCCCGAATGTTAAGTTTTCTGATTTGTATGAACGATCCGGATCGGGCAATGCAATCCGGATCCCGAACCCTTGGTTTTCTGGAATCGTCAATCTCGTTACGACGATCCGGATCGCAGTAAATCCGATCCGGATCGCCGTCCTGAAAATTTCCAGATAAGGTATGTTTTTGATTCTTATCTCTTTCCAAAGGTTTCTAAACTATAAATAGACATTTAGGGTTTCTCAAAAACGGGGGAGCTACGGCCGATCAATTTCCAAAACACTTGAGAGCAACCCTAGAGGCTAGGTTTTCATTGTTCTTCTTTATAGCCTCTTTTAGGTCAATTCGATGGTTCCTTCAAGAACATATCTTTGGTCGAATTGATCTAATCTTTGCTTAGAGATTTCTTCTACGGTTCTTCAATGAGAATCTAAGCAAAGGATCACCATCGAAGTCAATATTCTTATCGACTGAGTTTGCGTCGTGGATTCGACGTGGCATCGTGGATTCGGTGTGCTAAAGGCGTTTCGTGGATTCGAAGCGTGCGTTCGTGGATTCGAACGTGAGCAGTGGACGGGCAAAACGGTGGAGCGCGAGGTCCAAGAAATTGAAGGAGGGGTTAAATCCGTGGAGACGGTAATCACCTTGTTATTCTTCTTTTCTTAGGGATTGTTATTGCGCGGATATCCAACCGGTCAGCGCAAGGTCCGAAGAAGCTGAAGGAGGGGTTTGAGTCCGTGGAGTCGGTAATCACCTTGTTATTCTTCTATTCTTAGTGGATTGTTATTGCGTGTTGGTCCCGTGGTTTTTCTCCTGGATTGGAGTTTCCACGTAAATCTCGGTGTGCTGTTTTTATTTTCCGCATTGGTTTTTATTTTGCACTGAGATTGAGTTTTTAAGTATTACACCTATTCACCCCCCCTCTAGGTGTTTGATAGTACCTATTTAGATCCTTGTGGATCCTATAAAAACCTACAAGTGGTATCAGAGCGGGTTTTAGGTTTATCTATAATGATGGGTGAAAGTGGTAATATTTATAGACCTCCTCTTTTTGATGGGACTAATTATGCTTATTGGAAAGTGCGGATGAGAGCTTTTCTCATCGCAATTGATGAGCGGGTATGGCAATCCGTGGAATGCGGTTGGGTGCATCCTGTTGAGGAAGTAGGAAATTCTACTACCCCAAAACCTCGCTCTAGATGGTCCAAAGAGGAATTTGAAAGATCTTCTTACAATGGGAAAGGTATGAACGCTTTATTTAATTCTCTTTCCTCGACTGAGTTCACACGAATTTCCGCGTGTGAAACCGCGAAAGAAATTTGGGATATTCTCAAAATTACACATGAGGGTACTAATCTTGTAAAAATTCAAAAGCTCCAGATGCTTACAAGTCAATTTGACTCTATTCATATGGAAGAGCATGAATTGTTTACAGATTATTACACAAGACTTCAAGATATAATCAACACTTGTGCTAATTTAGGAGAAAAGATCCCGGAGTCGAAAATTGTAAGAAAGATACTTCGGACTCTTCCGGAACGGTTTAGGGCAAAGGTTACCGCCATTGAAACCGTTAGTCATCCGGATGAGATGAGTATAGAGGAATTAGTAGGTGCTTTGCAAACTTATGAAATGACTTTTCCTACTAATCAAGTTTCTTCCAAGTCTTCTTCTAAGCTTACAGGTATTGCATTCAAATCAACAAAGGAAGAAGATAGCGAATCAAGTTCCGACGATGAAATCTCTTTTGCCGATTTTGAAGAACAATTGGCGCGGATCACAAAGAAATTTCGTCGGAAATTTTGGAAGAATCGAACCGATGGATCTTCATCCTCGAAACCATCAAAAGGATCATCGGGTTCTAAATCCTCTAAACTCAAAGGCTTTGCAAAACCTTCTAAAGAAAAAGAAAAGGATGATTTCGAAGGGGAAATCCAATGCTATCGATGCAAAGGCTACGGCCATTTTTCAACGGATTGTCCTTCTCCGAAATCATATAAAAAGAAGGCTTTGCAAGCGAAAACTTGGGACGATTCTACTTCTAATGAATCGACCTCAAGTAAAGAGAAAAAAATCGTTGCTTCTCATGCCTCTCATTTTCCCTCTTCTAATAATTGTTTATCATCTTTAGTCACTGACTCTACTCCTTTGATTTTGTATGAAACATCAACTACCGGCGGAGAGTCATCAAATGAGGGGGAGTCGAACGAGGAAGAACTCGTTGAGGCATATCAACAATTTCTTGCGGAATCTAAGAAGATGGCCAAACATATCAAGAAGTTGAGAAAGCAACGACTTGAAAATCAAGACGAGAATCATGCTTTAAAGATCAAACTTCATGATCTCGAGGAGGAACGAGAGCTTTTATTGGATAATAATAAAATCCTCCAAGAAAAGATAAATCAATCGGAAACGATCGTTAATTCCCATATTAACAAGATTGATTTTCTTGAAAAGCAGTTTGAGGAAATTCATGTCACCAATCAAGCATTGACCAAGCAAGTTCATCAACTTAAATCCGACATACAAAGGATTTCAACCGGTTCCAAGAAACTTGAATGTATGTCCGGATTAGGTCAAACAAGCAAGGTTGGTTTGGGATTCAAAAAGAACCAAACTGTGAAGGCTTCAAGTTCCACAACTAAATTGAAAGGAAGAACTTGTCACCTATGTGGACTTGAAGGACATTTGGTGAAGGATTGCCCGAAAAAGAGAAAGAAAAATTCTTCGGCAACTTCATCTACGGAGCGAACTCAACGGAATCAAAAGACACATCAAGTCAAAGGAGTTCACTCAACCCACCAAAGGTCCGAGCCACATCATCAATCATACAAGTGGATCACTGCGAGGCAAAGACCTAAGGTGGATCAACAGTCAAAGCGGACAACCCCCGGCCACAACGAATCAAGACAACCCAAAATCCAGCGATTTTGGATTCGGAAAGGTGATATCTTTCCTTGTCTTAAGTTCTAAATAGCTTATGACTGTATGTAATGCTTTGATTGGTTTTCCCTTCATATCTTTCTTAATCTTTGCATTACATGTTTTTCAATGCTCTTCGTTTTTATACTTTGTTTTTGAACAAAAGGGTTTTTAATGAACAAGTGCATTGAATGAAAAGGGCTTTCACTTTCAATCACTCCAATTTAATTTTATATGGATTATCAACTTTACTCCATAATCATAATCTTGAAGATACTTCATTATAGGAGTTTTTGATATTATAAGCATCAAATTTTAGAAATCATGTGTGATCTTTAGATGCTTAATCTATCTCGGTTGTGTGAATTCATTGTGATAAACATGAGACAACCGATAGACTAAAATTTGGGATTTAATTCTTTCACGTAAGAGATTGCATTCTTACAAGGGTATTGAAATGATTTGCAAAAGATGTGGAAAGAGTTACATCCGAAAGGAGTGTGAAAACTACCACCACATGTTGGAAAGAGCTGCCACCCCGGTCGTCCGGTCTGTGTGTGAAGCTACCACATGTTTTGATGCTTGAAAAATATTTCTTGAAATTTTTTAGTTAAAGCATTTGGAGATTTATATGCAAAACTCTTATATTTTGAACGATCTCCTGGTTGGTATAAGGTGGAATAGTTGAAAGATGCTCAAAGAGCCACCCTTAGGTATTTTAGTGCTTATCTCAAATTTGAAAGGGTAAAAATTCAGAATTGATGTCATTTGGAAATCTCCGTAAGTCATCTTTGTAAATCCGTTACATCTTGATAGAGTTTGGATCTCAAGATTATTTTTGATGACTTGTGTTTGATGAATATAACATGAAAAACGGTTTATAATGTTTTACCTTTATTTTTCATGATTTTGGAGTAAATCTTTTTAATTTTTGTAAAATTAATTGGATTGAATGACATCTATGTGATCTCATATTATTCTCATGCACTTAAATTGTTTTCTTGATGGAGTACAAATCGGTAATTCAAATATTTCAAAATCTGGATTTGTTTCAAGAAATTATTTGATTTTTGCATTCAAGTACCGGTACGCAATCTATGTTTTTGTTATATACCGGAACTGAGCTTTTATCTCTTTTTCACTATGGACTAATGATGTTAGTGATTTCCTTTTGTCTAGTATGTTCACTGTTTGACAATTTGTGACAAAAAGGGGGAGAAGAGAAATAGGGGAGAAGAGATCATAGGGGAGAAGAGATCATCGAGATAAGGGGAGACAGAGATGAGATCATCGAGATAGGGGGAGAACGGAAAATGATGATCGTATCACAAAGGGGGAGAACATGGAGAACATGTTAGAGATGCTCAAGATAGGGGGAGACAAAGAAAAAACAAAAGAACCAAAAGGAAGACGGATCAAATGTAGGATTCTAATTTCTAACGACTAACGTTTGATTTTGTTTGGAGTTTTGTTTTGCAGGAATTACATCACTTTAAGACTCCAAGTCCTAAGTCATAGAGTATGTTCTAGGACTGTTTGGTTCAAATGTAATTTTGTATTTATTGGATCTTTCACGCAAAGAAAATCAATGTTTTGGTGATGACATTGAGTTTCGATTTTTTTTTTTTGGTTTAAGATGAGTGTTTTGAGCTTTTATGTATTTTTGGGTTTTGTCACGAAATTGCCAAAGGGGGAGATTGTTACGGCATTTTGGTGTTGGCATATTTCGTGAGTCAAGTCAGTGAGTTGAGTCGGAGTCTTAAAGGGATCAAATTGTCAATCAGCAATCAAAGACTTAGAGAAGATTCAACAAGAGCTCAAGTTGACACTCAGTGTCTTGAGTCTTGAAGATTGAAGTTGAAGAATTGTGGATCAGTTACATCAATCTCAAGAAGAAAGTATTCAAGAGGATCAGGTATGTTTAACTAAATAATTGTGGTGATCCGAATTCTTTCTTATAGTGTAGAAACACTTGGATGAACTTTTATTGTCATAATAATCAAAAACTGGTGTTCGGACATGTTCAGGATCCGGATCAGAGCCAACGATCCGGATCCCGAAGGTTGTTGCTTCATACAAGACTTCGATCCGGATTCATGCAGTTTCCGATCCGGATCCCGAATGTTAAGTTTTCTGATTTGTATGAACGATCCGGATCGGGCAATGCAATCCGGATCCCGAACCCTTGGTTTTCTGGAATCGTCAATCTCGTTACGACGATCCGGATCGCAGTAAATCCGATCCGGATCGCCGTCCTGAAAATTTCCAGATAAGGTATGTTTTTGATTCTTATCTCTTTCCAAAGGTTTCTAAACTATAAATAGACATTTAGGGTTTCTCAAAAACGGGGGAGCTACGGCCGATCAATTTCCAAAACACTTGAGAGCAACCCTAGAGGCTAGGTTTTCATTGTTCTTCTTTATAGCCTCTTTTAGGTCAATTCGATGGTTCCTTCAAGAACATATCTTTGGTCGAATTGATCTAATCTTTGCTTAGAGATTTCTTCTACGGTTCTTCAATGAGAATCTAAGCAAAGGATCACCATCGAAGTCAATATTCTTATCGACTGAGTTTGCGTCGTGGATTCGACGTGGCATCGTGGATTCGGTGTGCTAAAGGCGTTTCGTGGATTCGAAGCGTGCGTTCGTGGATTCGAACGTGAGCAGTGGACGGGCAAAATGGTGGAGCGCGAGGTCCAAGAAATTGAAGGAGGGGTTAAATCCGTGGAGACGGTAATCACCTTGTTATTCTTCTTTTCTTAGGGATTGTTATTGCGCGGATATCCAACCGGTCAGCGCAAGGTCCGAAGAAGCTGAAGGAGGGGTTTGAGTCCGTGGAGTCGGTAATCACCTTGTTATTCTTCTATTCTTAGTGGATTGTTATTGCGTGTTGGTCCCGTGGTTTTTCTCCTGGATTGGAGTTTCCACGTAAATCTCGGTGTGCTGTTTTTATTTTCCGCATTGGTTTTTATTTTGCACTGAGATTGAGTTTTTAAGTATTACACCTATTCACCCCCCCTCTAGGTGTTTGATAGTACCTATTTAGATCCTTGTGGATCCTATAAAAACCTACAATTGATGACAGAGATGCTTTACTCGTGTGGGTAGCTCCCCTCGAGTGCCGCTCCGGAGTAGGCTTCAGACCGTGTTGGGTTCTGGTCAGACCGTGTTGGGTTCCGGTCAGACCGTGTTGGGTGCCGGTCAGACCGTGTTGGGTTCCGGTCATTTGGACAGTGGGGTTTGACAGAGCAGGCAGTACCGGGTTTTATACCGGTTCATTTGATTGGGTTTATTTCGGTCAAATACTTTTAGTGTTACACTCGTGCCTGGGGACCGAGTGCAGACTGGTAGTTGAGTTTAGATCAGTGCTAGTATTATTGAGAGCCGTCTGGTTGACGGTGGTCCCGTGTCGTTGAGAGTACTTTGACCGCTGTGTGAGAGGTTGAGCATCATGATTCTATCCGTTCTGAGAGAGAGCGTGGATTTTGACCATAGCCTGCATGAGCCTCTACTCGATAGCGAGCTAGTCCGTCTGGACGCCCTACGTAATTCCTGCCCGTCAGCGGGAGGTGGTTGTAGGTGGGCGCAGGTTTGACTGGACCAGATGTGGCAGTCAGCTCGATTGGGTCGTTGGTGCACTTCTTGTGCTAGTGGTTGCATACCACTGTTTGGTTCTCCCCCTTTTTGCCTTTAGTTAGGGGCAGGGTAGCTGTCGAGAGTCTCCAGCCTACTTATTTCAGTCTTATGACTTGGGTTAGTTTTTGTCTCTTGAGAACTTGGTGGGCAGACCGTCGGGTCTGGCGGTGGTACCCACTGAGAACTCCCTTTTTGGTGTAGTTCTCACACCCTTTGGGGGTTCCCCCCCCTTTTTTTTCTCTCCTCTCCTTTGTTTTGCAGAGTCTTGCGGGTGTTGCCGACTCTGCGGTTGTTGATCGAGGCGAGGGAGTCGCGAGCTAGATCCCTACCCGTCGTTGGAGAGTAGCGGTACCCTTCAGAGGAGATCATCTGTAGATTAGTTGTTTCTTTTTCCTCTTTTGAGAGACTATTGTAGTGAGGATATTTTGTATTGAGAGACTGTACACTGTTGTATATATTGGAGTTACCTCCCGGTTGGGTTTAGAGCTTGTACTTGAGGATAATGTATTATTATTATTTTGGGAGGCAGACTGTGTTGTTTTATTTCCAGTTGTACAGTGATTGATTTTAGTTACAGCAGATTTTTATTTATAGCTCTGATATCTGTTTAGTTATAGTACTTTTCTTGCAGGTAGGACGCTTCGCCTATGCAGGTTGGCATAGGTGGCGGATCTGTTTGGCGGGCCCGGGTCGCAGTTTCGACCCCGGGGCGTGACAGATTAGAGTGGTATCAGAGCCTAGGTTGTAGGTCATGGTGGACTTAGAAACCCTAGGCTTATGGTTTGACCCTTGGTTGACTTTGTGAGAGTCGTGATTTTTAGCAAGAGTCCTGATTGAGTTTTATACCTCTCCCGAGGGACGGGAGGAGTGATTGGCACGTTTATTCTCCTAAGTGATTATGTTGGCTGCAGACAACATAATGCTGTGGAACGGGTGACATGCTTTAGACTTTCGCTGGATTGGGTCGAGTGTTGTTGTGTGCTGTTTTGTTGTTTCGTCGTGGCGAGCGGTGTCTCCCCGACGCTGGGTTTTGACCCGTGTGCATCCTGTCATAGCTGTTGAGCTTGAGCAGTTGGTTTTGGGCCGGATACCTGGATTGAGGTCAGAGAACCCCGGACCCAGATGACAGGATTGTCTGAGGCTTGTCAGCGGCAGAGTGAGCAGCTGGTCTTGGTGACACAGTTGTCGGAGCACTGAGTAGCCCCCTCTGTGCCAATGTTTAGTGTCGAGGCACCGAGGCAGGGTGGATGGTTGACAGCTGGTGAGCGGTGGGACATGATCGACCTATTGAGCCGTATTTGGTAGAGGAACCACCCCGACTCGTAAGATTGAGTTTGGAGCCTTTGGAGGCAGAGTCGTGGCTGGTGGTGATGGAGTGATTAATTGAGAGCCTCCCTGTGCTAGAGGGTGTATGCAGTTGTTGAACTGCGCGCTCCAGATTTGAGGGACGAGGCGCATAGGATATATGAGACTGGAAGTGGATTGCGCCAGGGCACCTTTCTGTTATTCAGTCCCTCCATTGTAGATTTAGACGCCTCGATGGAGCAGGCATTATGTATGGAGCGTGGCATTGCAGTTCCTTTGGATAGGGATCTGCCGCCAGAGGTGAGTTCTGGATTTTGGCGCTTGGCGCCGGGTGATGGAGGACAGAGTTGCCGGCAGGGGCATGTCTGATTTATTTTTCCTTGATAATGAGTTCCCGAGATGTCAGAGGTCGGGTGGACCCCGAAGGCAACATCAGTATTTTTATTTGAGTGGCGCAGCGATAGCGTGGATTTGTTATCTGCGGAGGATCTTGTTCGTCGCCTCAATGTGATCAGAGACAGAGGTCGTGCTTCCTAGTGATAGCCCTGATTTTCAGGCAGATTGAGCGACAACCACTTGCTTTGAGCGGATGAATCTGTGCCGCCCGGTTGGAGGGCGCCACGGTAGTGGATTGAGTGTCGCAGTTGGGATTTCACCACGGTAGTCGGAGTTGTTACGGAATTTGAGTTGGCGTAGTTTCGCGAAAGTTTCAAGTCCTGAAGATTGAAGGTGAAGAAAGTTGGATCATTTAACTCAATCTCAAGAAAGAAGAATTCAAAAGGATCAGGTATGTTTAACTAAAGAATTTGTGTGATCCGAATACTTCTTGTAGTGTAGAAACACTTGGAAGAATCTTTCATTGCATAAAAATCAAAAACTGGACTTGGGACATGTTCAGGATCCGGATCAGGCTGTTCGATCCGGATCCCGAAGGTGGTTCGTTCATACATCGTTGCAATCCGGATCGTAGTCTCTTGATCCGGATCCCGAACGTTGAGTTTACCATCTACCTTGAACGATCCGGATCCTGCTTCGCAATCCGGATCCCGAACGTTGATGTTTGGTGAACTGTATGAACGATCCGGATCGTAGTCACATGATCCGGATCCCGAACCTTCGTTTTTCTGGAAATTGGCTGATTCGTTATGACGATCCGGATCCCAGTTATCACGATCCGGATCGCCGTCCGTAAAAATCCAGAAATGGCAGGTTTTTGATTCTTATCTCCTTCCTAGGGTTTCTAACCTATAAATAGACCCTATGTCTTTCTTTCTAGGGTCAATCCACATAGCCGTCATTTTCATATATCATTTTATACGGCTATAGATCCACATATAGAGAAGAAAGGAAATCATTAGAGAATACTCTATGTTTCTTCATCTATATTGATTAGTTTGATTCAAGGTTTTCTTACTCACATCTTGAGTTGAATCAAACTAATGAATACTTAGATGGTATTTCCGATCTATCTTTGATCTAAGTATTCGGCGGATCATCACCACCCAAAAACAACGATTACCCCAAAATCGGCGCGTGGATTCGCGTGTCCTTGTGGATTCAAGGTTCAATCGCTCTCGTGGATTCGGAGCGAGGCACATTCGTGGATTCGAAGGGTGCTATTGGGTGAAGACCGTGGATTCGGTCGGACGTCGTGGATTCGACGTTGGACGCCGTGGATTCGGCGTTGGGCGCAGATCGTGGATTCGAGAAGCGTCGGAGCGAGCGGAGAAGATCCTCTAGGAGCGTATGGAAAAGGTTGAGTCGTAAGTGTGTACGGTAAATCACCTTGTACGTGTTTTAATTCTAGTGGATTTCTGCCGTGTTATCGGTCCCGTGGTTTTTTACTCCGGTGATGGAGTTTTCCACGTAAAAATCTTGCGTGTTATTTTATTTTCCGCATTGGGTTTTATCGCAACGATTTTTTGGAGTGTTTATACGTTTACACCTATTCACCCCCCTCTAGGTGTTTCTTCCCCTATTTAGATCCGTATTATATACGACCCAACAAGTGGTATCAGAGCGGGAATAGGGTTGTGAACAATGGTTGAAGGTGGAAACATCAATCGACCCCCTTTCTTTGATGGAACGAATTATGCGTACTGGAAAGTACGGATGAAAGCTTTTTTATCTTCCATCGACGAAAGGGTGTGGCATTCAATTGAATCAGGATGGACTAATCCAACTGAACTTATCTCTGATGTTCACACCTTAAAACCTAGGTCGAAATGGACCAAGGAAGAGTTTGAGTTATCTTCTTACAATGGCAAGGGAATTAATGCTATTTTTAATGCCTTATCTCAAACTGAATTCTCTCGCGTCTCGGCATGTGAGACTGCGAAAGAAATCTGGGATGTTCTCCAGGTTACACATGAGGGAACTAACCTCGTGAAGATTCAGAAACTGCAGATGCTTACGAGCAAGTTTGACTCTATCTTGATGGCAGAAAATGAATCTTTCACGGACTACTATACACGATTGCAAGACATCGTAAACTCATGTGCTAATCTGGGAGAGAAGATTCCAGAATTTAAGATTGTAAGAAAAATCTTAAGAACTCTTCCTGAACGATTTCGCCCAAAGGTTACTGCCATTGAAACTATTAAACACCCGGACGAAATACGTGTAGAAGAATTAGTTGGTTCATTACAAACTTATGAAATGACTTTTAATACTAACAATTCTTCTGGAAAAGCATCCACTTCTAAGTCTTCAGGTTATGCGTTGAAAACAACTAAGGAAGAAGACGCGGATACATCCTCCTCGGACGATGACGAGAACCTTTCTATGGAGGAATTTGAGAAGCAGCTCGCTCTCTTGACAAGGAATTTTCGCCGCAACTTTCGAAGGGGTAATTCAAGCAAATCTCCATCCTTCGGAAAGTGGAACAAAGGCAAGGGTACTCCAAGTCACAAGTCAAGAAAGCAGGAGAACTTCTCAAAGGATAAGAAAAGTTCAGAAGGACAACTGCAATGCTTCAAATGTCGAGGCTACGGCCACATTGCAACGGAGTGTCCTAACAAGTATCCGGCAAAGAAGAAGGCGATGCAAGTCGTCACTTGGGATGACAACTCAACGTCAAATGAGTCGTCTTCAAGTGATGAAGAAAAGAGCTCCACGGCATTCCACGCGTCCACATCTTCACCATTCATGTGCTTAATGGCAAGTACATCCGACTCGCGGTCCAACTCCACTGTTGAAAAGAATGCAACGGACAACGAATCGGATGATTCGGAAGGTAAAGATTTTGCTCTAGCCTACCACAGACTTTTGAGGGATTCAAAGAAAGTGGCTAAGCAAAACAAGAGTTTGAGAGGGAGATTGCATGATCTCGAAGAAGATGTAAAAAGGGCAACTTCTCTCTCAAACGCTCTTGAAGTGGAAAGGGAAAATCTGATAAAAGTAAATGTTTCCCTTCAAGAGTCCAATGAGCTTTTTGAGAAGGAACATACAAAACTGGTGGATAAAGCGGATCACTTCTCAAAGCTCTACAACGAGGCCCGACAGAATAACCTGGAAATGACAAAGACCATCTTCCAACTCAAGAATGACTTACAGCGATTCTCTTCAGGAAGGAGTAAGTTGGATAGACTTCTTGGTCTTGGTCAAACAAATCGGTTCGGCCTCGGGTACACTCAAACTGGAAACAGTCCAAGTTCGAGTGGGACAGTTTTTGTGCCTCAGTCGGTATCTCCTCCTCCGACACCGGAATTCAAGACAAACAACGTCAACAAACCTACCTCATCCTCCTTGGGATCGTCAAGCTCTAAGGTATGTTTTCGTTGTGGTATTTCAGGGCACATAAGAAGATATTGCAAGACGGGAGTCGTACGCTCATCTCAAGCACCTCTTGCAACAACTACCAAAAAGGCTCCTCCCAGTAAATCAAAGCAAAACTTTTCAAATGAAAAGAGACTTGGTAGTTCACCGCGCAAGACGACTTCATCAAGGAGCAACAATCGTTTTAACAAGACGCTTTCACCTAGGCACAAAACTTCACGACCATTACAGACGCATTCCAAAAAGGTTTGGGTGCGCAAAGGTGAAATTTTCCCTTGTCTTGTTTCCAATATTTCCTTGCATGCATATGATAGCTCGTCTTGGTATCTGGATAGCGGGTGTTCCCGTCACATGACCGGTGACAAAAATAGTTTTCAAAATCTTGAGAAAATCTCCGGAGGACGCGTTGTTTTCGGAGACGGTCGTTCTTCCAAAATTATTGGAAAGGGAACAGTAGCTATTCCAGATGGCCCGGTTCTAAATAATGTGTTATTTGTTGATGGCCTTAAGACTAACCTCATAAGCATAAGTCAACTTTGCGACAATGGTTTTTCAGTTAACTTTTCATCTGTTGAATGCATTGTAACTGATAAGGACCATGTCTTCTTTTTAAAAGGGGTTAGATCGGAAAACAATTGTTATGTTGTTCCTAATAAATTTTCTGAAAATTGTAACTTAGCCGCTTTGAATAATGAAACTCTTTGGCATGAAAGGCTAGGTCACTTAAATTTTAAGGAACTTACTAGAATTTCAAACAAGGACGTGGTCAAGGGGATTCCAAAGCTTTTATTTAAACAAAATGTTGTGTGTGGTGGTTGCCAAAAGGGAAAACAGTCTAGGACTGCACACAAGAACTTGAACCACGTTGGTACAAAACGGCCCTTGGAACTTTTGCACATGGATTTAATGGGGCCAACTCGTCAACCATCTTTGGGAGGTAAATGGTATATTTTCTTATTGGTTGATGATTTCTCTCGGTTTTCTTGGGTAGCATTTTTTGAGAGAGAAAGCTGATACGTTTGACTCTTTTCATGAGATTTGCCATCGTATTATGATTGAAAAGAATGAAAAGATCATTCGTGTTAGAAGTGATAGGGGTGGAGAATTCATAAATTCAAAATTCATTGACTTTTGTACTTCAAATGGCATTAAACATGAATTCTCGGCACCCTATACACCTCAGCAGAATGGTGTTGTTGAGCGCAAAAACAGGGTTGTTCAAGAGATGGCGCGTGTGATGCTTCATAGCCGGAAATTACCGCTACATTTTTGGGCTGAAGCTGTGAACACCGCTGTCTATGTCATTAACAGAGTGTATTTGCGCCCAGGAACCTTGAATACACCATATGAGCTGTGGTTTAGTAGAAAACCGGATATCAAGTACTTTCGTATCTTCGGGAGTCGATGTTACATTTTACGTGACCGTGAAAATCTTGGAAAGTTCGACTCTCGAAGTGATGAAGGGATCTTTTTGGGTTATTCTACGAATAGCAGAGCATATCGAGTATTTAACATTGAATCTAAGACGATCGTAGAATCTATAAATGTTAAAGTAGATGAAGCTTCTCATTTTGAATCTGAAAAATCTACCCTCGATATCTCTCTAGATGATGATTCTCCTGCTAGTGCATCTTCTCATAATAATACTTCCAATATTAATGATGCATCTAATGGTTCTTCTAGTTTATCTGATGTGCAGGAATCATCTCGTGTACCTCCGAGTACTCCGTTTCAACAAACGCTACGAATCTCCAAGGATCATCCGGAATCGAACATCATTGGAGATCCACAAGAAGGAGTTAGAACTCGAAGGCAGTTGGTTTGCGGATTTGCTTGCTACGTATCTTTAATCGAACCAAAGACAATAGATGAAGCTCTTCAGGATGACTACTGGATTAAAGCAATGCAGGAAGAGCTCCATCAATTTGAGCGAAACAAAGTCTGGGAATTAACGAAGCCTCCAAAGCAACATAATGTGATAGGTACCAAATGGATCTTCAAGAACAAGAAAGATGAAGATGGTACTATCATCAGGAACAAGGCACGACTAGTTGCTCAAGGCTACTCTCAAGTAGAAGGTATAGACTTTGACGAAACTTTCGCCCCTGTAGCTAGACTCGAGTCCATTCGTATATTGTTTGCTATTGCTTGTCATTTTAAAATCAAATTATTTCAAATGGACGTCAAGAGCGCATTTCTAAATGGTTTTTTAAATGAGGAAGTTTATGTGGCTCAACCGAAAGGTTTTGTAGATCATAAACAACCTAACCATGTTTTTCGTTTGAAAAAGGCTCTTTACGGTCTGAAACAAGCACCGCGAGCATGGTACGAAAGGTTAACAAAGCACCTTTTGGAGAAGGGCTATACTCGAGGGGGAGCTGACAGGACTCTCTTTGTGAAGCATTATCAAAATAATTTCATTGTAGCACAAATCTATGTCGATGACATTGTATTTGGTGCAACAAAAGATAATGATGCTTCTAAATTCGCGGAGACCATGGAAAGCGAATTTGAGATGTCCATGATGGGCGAATTGTCTTATTTTCTTGGATTGCAAATTAAACAAAATGATGAAGGTATTCACTTGAGTCAATCCAAGTATGCACTGGAGTTGGTCAAAAAGTTTGATCTAGAAAATTGTAAAGATTTTCCAACTCCTATGGGAACTAGCCACAAGGGACTTGGAAGTGAATCACATAGTGAGAATGTAGACGAGAAACTGTATAGAAGTATGATTGGAAGTCTACTTTACCTCACGGCTAGTCGCCCGGATATATCCTTTAGTGTTGGGATTTGCGCGAGATATCAATCAGCACCAAAGGAGGTTCACCTGAAAGCGGTGAAACGGATCATCCGGTACATCAAAGGATCAATTAATTTCGGAATTTGGTATCCTATGGGAACAAGTCTGGACATTGTTGGATACTCAGATGCCGATTGGGCAGGATCAGTGGATGATCGGAAAAGCACGAGTGGTGCATGCTTCTATCTTGGCCATTGCCTTGTTGCATGGCACAGTAAAAAACAGAATTGCATAGCACTCTCGACTGCCGAAGCGGAATACATTTCAGCTGGAAGTTGCTCAACTCAACTCATTTGGATGAAAAGCGTATTGAGTGACTTCCGCATTTCAGCATCTTCGGTAACAATTCTTTGTGACAACACAAGTGCTATTAACATTTCTAAAAACCCTGTGTTGCACTCTAGAACAAAACATATTGAACTTAGATATCATTTTCTTAGAGAGCTAGTTGAATCAAATACTCTTCAACTTTCATATATTTCAACTGAAGATCAATTAGCTGACTTTCTAACAAAACCTTTGGATCAAAAACGTTTTATTCATTTGCGAAAAGCAATTGGTATGCTTTCTTTGAAATAAACTTCTTTTTGAAACCTTTGCTTAAAATAGGTTTTGTATTTGTTTTGTTCTATTCAATATCTATGTTTATACATAGGATAGTAATTGAGCATAGATCTTAATTGACTTTAATTGCATCTGTTCACACATTTAGAAATTTATTATGCTTTTGCCATCATAATATTTCATTGTTGCAATGATCGTTTATGTTAATTAAATCATCTTCTAAAGTGATCAAAGTCAATTTCTCTCTCAATGATCTCTTGGTATAGTCATTATCTTATTTGACTGTTTGTCGAGTATGAAATCGAGATCAATTTTTGGTTGAATACTTTATATCTTAAATAATTGATAGCCAATTGAGGGGGAGTCAAAGATAATGTAAAATGCTCAAAAGATGTGGAAAGAGTTACATCCCAATGAGGAGTGTGAAAACTACCACCACATGGAGGAAAGAGCTACCACCTCGGTTGTCCGAGTATTGTGTGCAGCTACCACATGTATACCAAGCATGGTTGTTCAAATTTTTGATTAAGTAAAATGCATGTTGAAATACTTGACTCTGTCAAATTTCAAGGTTGGTATAAGGTGGGATTTTAAAGAAAGATGCTCAAAGTGCCACTCTCTTCAACAGATTGTCTAGAAATATTATCTACTATATTTGGGATTTCAAACATCTATTGATCTTTGTATTTCATTTTCTTTACCGAATTGATTATTTGATAAAGGCATTACTCATAAGATCAAGTTAGATGTAATTGAATGTGTTCAACTTTAAGGGATTTAATTCTTGTAAATTTTCGTTTCATTTTTGGATATTACTGATAGATTGGCATAATCTAATTCTTGTTGTGTGAAACGATGCTTTTTGTTTAAAGTTGATACACCTTTGTGCTTACAATCTTTTTCTGGTTTTTCTTGAATTTCTCTGAAATTTTTCTAAAGAAAAAGTTGGGGCCGATCCGGATCGGGCTAGATGATCCGGATCCCGAACGCAGGAATTCTTCTGCGGGCTGACGATCCGGATTGTATCTGCCGATCCGGATCCCGAACGCAGTTTCTTACTGCGGGTAGCCGATCCGGATCGCAGTTATGAACTGATCCGGATCGCGGCTAGGTTTTATAAGGAACGAAAGGGGTTTTTGATTTCTTTACTCCAATCTTTTGTTCCGAAGTTTCCAGAGCCTCTCTCTCTAGATTTCATCCTTCCTGGAAGCTTTCAAACTCAGGTTCTTCAACTCCAAGTAAGTTTTATTGATCAAAATCTCGGTTTTTTCACCGTTTTTCTCTTTTCCTCCTCAAACGTACGAATTTCTTGTATCAACTTTGTTTGTGGATGGTTTTTTGATCAAATTTCTTTTGAAATAAGAACTCTGGGTAGATTAGTTTTGATTATATGCTAGGTATTTTTCTGATTAACGGATTTTTAGGCTTCGATTTCTAAAATTTCGGTTTTAGGGCATATAATAAGGATTTTCGAAAATCATGCAATTGATCTATCTTTAAAAGTCCTTTTGCAAAACTAATTTGATTCTTAGTCTCTCTACATGATTATGATTGTTTGGGTACATTTTTTTCAAATCTTTGAAAATTAACAATTTCTCATGTGTTCTTGAGTTGGTCTTCACAGGA
>JAQNDB010005100.1:0-20900 GCA_029204045.2 Tillandsia leiboldiana | reverse complement strand
CTGCCCGTGGCGGGACGGACACTGTTTCCGATGTGGCAGGCCCGGGGCCACACGCGTTATGAGTTGCCCTCTGAAGCCGTCTGTCAAAGATACCCCCGGCGCCGCGGGCCATGTCGAGCCAAGGGAACCGCCGCCTCACCCCTCAAGGCACCGATCCAGAGAGCCGACCAATCCAATCACGCCGACGTCAAGCACCGAAGACGAACGAGGGCTTAAGGGGAGCGCGCACGTGCAACCGGATCCTGCGTCCCTGCAGGGCGCGCACCCAGTGACGGATGCACTTGTAGTACCACTATTGTAACCGGTGCGGCCTGCCAGATCACAATTACCTCTCCTGCCCCAAGGGCCCACCCCACCTCCGCCGCAGTGCCACCACCGCCAAGAGGAACAGGAGGCGGCGGCCCCCGTGCAGACAAAGGACTCGCCCCGACGACCAACGATGCGCACTCTTTAGAACAGCAAACCCCCACCCCAACACGCGGTGCGACGCTGGCCCAGGATTGTGGCGACTCCCCCGGCCGCCCCGGCAGACGACGCGTCATCCCAAATATGGGAATGAACAGTACTTATTTCATTTTATTTTCTATATTTTTTTTCCTTTTGGCCTTCCTTCCCTTGGCTACATAGAACTCTGTTTGGGCCGAGCAACCCGACCCTACCAGACCCTTGCGAGCCCTCCTGCCTTTAGCTCTACCTCTCGTTTCGTCGACCGTTCCGGTCCAGTGTGCTTACGGGGCGAGAGAGCAAATCTAACCTTAGCGATTTGCATACCGGTGCGTGAATTGCACAGTCTCCGATGCAAATTGACCCACCTTTTGCACAGGTTTTGTGGATCGGACGTGGACTCGCCTAAGTGGTAGTCATGGCGATGGTTGTGACCATGAGGCGGTAGTAATCCTCGATAAAGGTTATGTTTTGGCACTGAGATTGTGTTGGGACAGTATGTGATATACCTTCTGGTAGGAGTTGCGTCCCCAACTTGTCGCTGGCGACAAACCTTTGGTATTCCGCTGTTCTTTTGGTAAGCACGTTGGCTGCAGGCAACGGACGGTCGAAAGAACTGAGGAAATACTCTGCCCTATAATGAGGAGTACCAGATTGGGTCTAAATTAGTAGCCTTAGAGTTGTAGATACCTTGCGACTGACTTGTAGCCCTCGATTAAACTTTTTGGAGCATTTTCATAGAGTATGACTTCAGGCTGTAAGCTCCGGGAATGAAACTTTTTTAAGTTGTAAGTTTCGGGGACGAAACTTCTTTTAAGTTGTAAGTGATTGTAAAAAACTCAAAATATTTTATTTTAATAAATAGTCTAAAAGTGAATTTTTGACCTGGTTTTTGAATTCAAAAGACCTATGTCGATTTATTTAGTCAATTGCCAGTGTGCGAGTTGCACGTTTCACGAGACAAAAAGGCTACGTTCCAATCCGGACATGATCTGGGAAATTCGAGTTGACCGTTGCGATCGTCTCGTCGAACTGAGCGAGATTCATATTCAGCACTTTTCGATCTGACGGTCGGATCTCCCAGAATTCAACTAAGAAGTGGACGAATCTCGCGACCAATGTCACAGTGTCCTCTGTGCACAGTGCACTTAAGTGAGTTACTGTAGATGAACAGTAACCCTGGTTTCCGAGACCCGACGAATACAACATTGACTAATTCACTGTTCGGAATCCGAATATAGTGATCCAGGTAGTCATTTCGAACGGTCTCGATGTTCTGAACGCAGTGGCGCAGTCGAAAATTCCGTTTGACGACCCTAGGGCATCGAAAAGCGCGAAAACTGTTTTCCGGAACAGTGTTATTATGGACCGAGATTTATCCGGGCAGTCTCGCGAAAATCAGAGGTCGCTACCTTATAGGTCTCGTCGAGCCGGACGTCATGGCGCAGTCCATTTTCCGTTCCGACGACCGGATCTTCTCGAAAAGTATGAAATGCATCAAGAAATGCAGTTTTTGCACTTAAAACCCTATATAGGTTGCCTCGAAGGGCGTGCCATGCATTGGAGAGGGACTTAATGGTGAGATAAGCATGCTGTAAAGGACTGGGTTGAAATCTTGAAGCTAGAAGGGCTAAATGCAAAGTTGCAAAAACCCTATATATTCACGCATCCTCGAGCCAGGGTTTCCCAAAAGCCCTCGTAGCCCTCAACCCATAGCCGCAGCTCTACAGACCTCCTCCGCTCTGCCATATTCCACGGAGCCCCGCGCCGGCCCGCCGCCTCCACGTCGCCGGAGAAGAAGATCAAGACACACTCGATCTCGGGTGACTCGGGGGAGAGAGTACTCAGGAAGGCCTGGGATGTCCAAGACCTAGTCGGGTGAGGTCCCTCTTGAAGCCGCATTCGAGCCAAGGTGTCCTCGGACCCAGCCGCCGCCGTGCACCGCCGCGGCCGTCCCCTCCTTTTCTTGGAATTCCGGCGAAGGTGAATCCTTGGGATTTTTGTTGTTATTCCGGCCTTCGGTTACGACTATAGCACTCCTGATATCGAGGCCGCCCCTCGGGTGCAGACCCAGCCATCACCGCCGCCCCGATCGCCGGCGGGAAGAGCTGTCGCTGGATTACCGTTTTTCTCATCCGATCGTGGGCGCCGCCGCATCCGACCGATAAACCGGCGATCAGCACCGTTGGGTTGCTCCTTCTCATCGACTGCAATCTCTCCGTGAAGTCGAGTGGCGATCGGATCAAGATCGGGCCCGCACGAGAGTGCCCTAGAAATCCAGACTTTTGCACCGCGGCCGATCGTCGCCGTCCGGCACAGCCGCGGCTTCCCAATACCGGCCACCTCTGCTGGAAGCATCCCGGTGGGGTGGGGATCAGCTCGGTCCATCTTGCTCCGGCCCGGACCGCCGCGCCGGAAATCCGCCATTGTTGGCCATTGAGGTTTTCCCGAGCTCCTCCGCCGCGCCACGCCGCCGCCTCGGGTCGCCCGGAAACCACTCAGGTAGGCTCCTATGATCCTCTAGAGTCTTTCCATCGTGTTGCATGAGGATCTTGACGTCGGGTTTCTTGCCACCACAGTCGCACCCGAATTGCCTTCAAGTTTAGCTCCGGCGATCCCCGGCGACTCGGGACTCCGGCAACCATCCAGGTAAGACCTAGATGACCTCCTCTCGCTCCCCATTGTTTAGTTTGGGTCAAAAAGGGCCCCGGTTTCATGGACTTATTCCTTGCACCCGAAATCACCACTACGGGCTTAGCTCCGGCCGCCGCCGCCTCCGGCCGCCGGGGCTCGACCCCGCATGGACCCGAGACCTCCTGGGGACCTCTTCTAACTGATGCTCACCTTGGTTCCAGGCCCGAGCCACTGTCGTTCCAAGAACACCAAACCGAGCCTTGATCCAAACTTGGGTGCTGCTCCGGCCATCTCTCCGGCCGGCCTCCGACGCGTGCAAGGTGAGCACACCACTCCTCTGTTATTACTGAACCCCATGCTCCAGTTAGATCACTTGTAGATCAAGTATATATTAAGCCGCAACATTACTAATTTGGAGCCCTTGTGTTTATGGGCCAACTTGTAAATGGGCCTGGTCTCGGCCCAAATATTGTGAGCACGGCCTCCGTCTCGACGTAACGAACGCGCTGAAACTTACGGCGTCGTCGTTGGACCCCCGGATTTCAAGAACGAGCCGAAACGGGCAATTAAATTAATGTTGTTATGCAAATCTAAGAACATATTAGACTAAAATGTAAGTTGGACATATTAGCTGCCTTTAGATAGTGTTTTTTTAAATCTACTAGGCATCGGGTTAGGGTTCCGTAGGTCCTCGTTGACCGGGAATCGGACTTTGGTCGATAAATCAGCGATATCCTCCCGTTTAAGCTTTACGTTGCTGTCGGATCGTCGGGAAGGATTTGTGTGAGTCTATTACTGACCAGATCTCATTATTCAGGGCCCAGTTGCTCAGCACCAGCCTCCCAGTAGCTAGTGGGAGTCCGGAATCGGCCTACATTCAGGTGGGTTGTATTTACTTTATTCCTAGCCTCTAAATTCTATCACGTTGGACGGGGTCTATCCTAAGTGTACTGGGGTTAAATAATGATGGGCGATAGCTTATGCATGATAGTGGGTTCTCTATAGCGTTTAGCGTCGGTTACCGACGGTGGTTCTCTTTTTAACCCTTATATGTCAGCGGGCCACCTTCGAGTGCGCGTAATATTACCTTGTTTTCGATTATGCACTTTACCTCATTACTCTTGTTATTTATCTTATGATGCTGACATGATGGTGGTTACGGTTACTTGGCTCGAGGTTGCCACACGCGCACCCGCGGTTTGGCCACCGCAAAGGGTGCGCTTTTCCGGAAAAGTGGTCTATGACCCGTGTATACCCACGAGGTGACGTAGTGGGGCCCCTTATTAGTGGTGGGGTTGAGGCGCCGAGGTGCGAGCGGTGCGACCCGTCGGTTTAGTTGTCCGGCGTGGTCGGGTTTCTGCAGGTACGGTGTGGGCCGTCGGTTTAGCTGTCCGACGTGTCCGGGTATTACAGGATGCAGGTGTACAGGTTGCCTTTCCTCCTTGGGAGGGTGGTTGCTCCGGTTGTCTTCACGGTTTGTCTTACTATATTCTCCTGCTCTACTATTTCTGCGTCACTGACATCCCACTTCGTGACAGGGTCCAGACGGGGAGAGAGGTAGGCGGTAGTGAGGACGAGACTGGAGCAGCTGGGTCGCTGGGGACCCTGGACTGTATTTCTTCTTTTATTCTCGCTTTTCATTACATTGTAGTTATGTGAGTGGTTCGCGATACCCTCGTGGGGTCGGCGTGGATGTCGGTACGGGTTACATTTAGTGCCCTTGTGCAATATTTTCCCTTTATTTCCATCGGCCATTTAAAAACCAAAGAGAAGGCAGAAGCCAAAGAAAGGATTGCGAAAACCGTTTTTAAAATCTAAGTGTCGTGTGGGCACTGGTTTCAAAACCCTGTGGATTTATGGATTGCGAAAGGGATTTCAAAACTTGGTGTCGGGTGGGCACCGCTTTCAAACCTTGTGGATTTATGCTGACTTCGAAAACTAGCTTTCAAAACGTAAGCGCCGGGTAGGCGCCCTTTCAAAACTGTGGATTTATCCTTTCCAAACTGATCGGCCATGTGATCTTCTTTTATTAGTTAGAATGCTGGTTGGTTGTGAATGATTGTTGTGATTGATTGGTTGCGTATGTTGGAACATGCACCGAACGCTACGCCGTGCATGTACAGGGAAGACTCTGCCCGTTTGCAGAGTGACCATGTATGTGTGGCGGGTCTGGGCACGTGCCGGGGAAGAGGGGTTTCTTCTTTTAAAAACAAAAAAAAAAAAAAAAAAAAAAAAAAAAAAAAAAAAAAAGTTTTTTTTTTTACACGTCAAATATTCGACTGTGATGAATCGTTTCCGCTAAAACAAACCCCCGGGGCGTGACAGAAAGAGATGACGGAAAACTCCCAAATAATTTAAATAAATTATTTTACTAACCGAAGATCGACGGGAAGGTTGTCCGGTCGCGTTCTTGCCTTCGGTTCGGTGTCCGGGAAGATCGGGCTCCTTCTCTTTCTCCTTTTCCTTTCTTCCGGCTAGGGTTCCGTCTTTTCTTTTTTTTTTTTCCCTTCTCTCCGATTAGGGTTTTTTTTTTCTTTTAATTTTCTTTTCTTTTCCTTTCCGATACTCAGGATCCCTTATATAGTCGTACTTTACCTTTAATTAATTCCTCTTTAATTCGTACGTAAGAGAATTAATTAATTTTCCTTCTGGGATAATTAATTAACTAATTAATTATCCCCCACGAGATAAACCACCTTATCTCTAACGGGTGCAAGATATTTAGCACGGATTCCGATGCACGACTAATTACCATATCACTTTGGGTCCCGTTCAGGGGGTTCCCGATATCGGATTTCAGATCCGATCGCGCCGTCGGCTTTCTTTTTCCGCGCTCTATCGCAGAAAAATACTAGCATCTCACAATGGCCAACTTCAAGAATTGAATAATTTTATTTCACTTAAAGGCTTAAATGACTACACGTAAGTCAAAAATATTCCGAAAGGCCGGATCACTACAGTTCCCCTGCTGGATGTGGTTCAGGTCATCCTCCAACTTTTTCTTGACATTATTGGTGAAGAAGGCCCCGAACAGCTCCTGTTTGAAGGTTGTCCAGGACGGAAGTGCGGTACCCTTAGCAGGATCGGGGCGTACCGTCTTCCACAACAAGCGGGCGTTCCCCTCCAAGCAGTGGACTGCTAGGGGAACCCGCTCGTCATCCTCCATGAGTAGGTCTTCGAAAAGTTTCTCCATCGACCCCACCCATTTCTCGACGACCCATGGCTCAGTCGTGTCCCCTTCGAACGTGGGTGGGTCGTATTTCTTGAAGTCCTTCAGGTTGGCCCGCACCCGATCCCGCTCGGTCATCACAACCGTCCCCTCCGTCGCGGCGGCGGCAGCCACGGTAGGGGTAGGTGTGACCACTGTCTCCTCCAGAGTGACCCTGTTGGTTGTCCCCGGCGCCGGTCCCGTAGCCGCCGCCGGCGGTGGCACTGTCGGTGGTACCGCGGCCGGTGCTGTCGGCCCCTGTGGAGGAACCGAGGCGACCGTCACCGTCGCGGCCTGCTGCTGTTGCGTCAACTGACGCACGTGCTCCGTGAGGTTTGCGAGATTCCCCGCCATCTCCCGCAATTGCTGCCGCAGGAGCTGGTTCTCCGCGGCCGTCGACGTCGTCGCATCTGCCTCTGCGTCCCCGGCCGATGATCTAGTACGGGACATGTCTGTCACACATCACAAGAGTCAACTTTAGACTACCCTACTAACAACAACCATAAAGTGAGAGAAAGGACTCAACATTTCCCCCCCCCCCCTCGGCCACTCACGTACTACAGTCCTATGCCCTACCCATTTCATTCATGTGTAGGCAAGTGAGGTGTTCCCACGGATGTCGGCACTAACTGTTGTGATTGAAAGAACGCTCTGATACCATTTAATCTGTCACGCCCCTGTTGGGTTATATGTAATACGGATCTAAATAGGGGAAAAAAAAAACACCTAGAGGGGGGTGAATAGGTGTAAACGTATAAACACTCAAAAAAATCGTTGCGATAAAACCCAATGCAGAAATAAAAATAATACGCAAGATTTTTACGTGGAAAACTCCATCACCGGAGTAAAAAAACCACGGGACCGATAACACGGCAGAAATCCACTAGAATTAAAACACGTACAAGGTGATTTACCGTACACACTTACGACTCAACCTTTTCCATACGCTCCTAGAGGATCTTCTCCGCTCGCTCCGCGACGCTTCTCGAATCCACGATCTGCGCCCAACGCCGAATCCACGGCGTCCAACGTCGAATCCACGACGTCCGACCGAATCCACGGTCTTCACCCAATAGCACCCTTCGAATCCACGAACGTGCCTCGCTCCGAATCCACGAGAGCGGTTGAACCTTGAATCCACAAGGACACGCGAATCCACGCGCCGATTTTTGGGGTAAATCATTGTTTTGGGTGGTGATGATCCGCCGAATACTTAGATCAAAGATAGATCGGAAATACCATCTAAGTATTCATTAGTTTGATTCAACTCGAGATGTGAGTATGAAAACCTAGAATCAAACTAATCAATATAGATGAAGAAACATAGAGTATTCTCTAATGATTTCCTTTCTTCTCTATATGTGGATCTATAGCCGTATAAAATGGTATATGAAAATGACGGCTATGTGGATTAGCCCTAGAAAAAGAGTCATAGGGTCTATTTATAGGTTAGAAACCCTAGGAAGGAGATAAGAATCAAAAACCTAACATTTCTGGAAATTTTACGGACGGCGATCCGGATCGGACTAGCTAGGATCCGGATCGTCGTAACGAGACAGCCAGTTCCAGAAAAACGAAGGTTCGGGATCCGGATCGAAGTGCACGATCCGGATCGTTCATACAGTTTACCAAACATCAACGTTCGGGATCCGGATTGCGAAGCATGATCCGGATCGTTCAAGGAAAATGGTAAACTCACTGTTCGGGATCCGGATCAAGAGACTACGATCCGGATTGAACTGATGTATGAACGAACCACCTTCGGGATCCGGATCGAACAACCTGATCCGGATCCTGAACATGTCCCAAGTCCAGTTTTTGATTTTTATGCAATGAAAGATTCTTCCAAGTGTTTCTACACTACAAGAAGTATTCGGATCACACAAAATATTTAGTTAAACATACCTGATCCTTTTGAATTCTTCTTTCTTGAGATTGAGTTAAACGATCCAACTTTCTTCACCTTCAATCTTCAAGACTTGAGACTTTCACGAAACTACGCCAACTCAAATTCCGTAACAATCTCCCCCTTTGGCGGTTTCGTGACAAAACATAGATCCACTAAAGAAAATTCAAAAAGATATTTTTGTTGCTATCACCATACAACAAAATTTACAATGGAGATCCAAAAATTTAAAAACATGAGATAAACTCCTAAAACAGACTCTAGACTTAGACATCTGTACTCTCTGCACAAAGAAATCATTCTTGACAAAAAGAGATCGTTAGATACCTCAAGAATATTTAGCATATAAAACCTAGTACAGAGATCGAGTTTATCTAATCATCATGACATTTGAGAACTCAGATATGTAAGAGAATCATAGTCAAAAACCAACATATCTTCTATGCATTCAAAAACCAAATGTCAAAATGTTAGTCCAACATCAACTTGTTAGTCATATTACATGCCCAAATAGTTAGTCGAATAGTTAGTCGAGACATGCAAACAATCACAAGATGAAAACCAAAGTTGAAGTTGAGATCATACTTACCTTGATGTATACAAAATCTTCATCATCAAGATTTTCACAAACATTGTTCGAGTTCCCTTACCTAGATGTTCATTCGCATCATCATTGTACCTTGATATTTCATCATTCAATTTCATCATTGTTGTTCAAAGTTCTCTCTAACTCTCTCCCCCTTTTTGTCACAAAACAAAGCCAAAATGTAGTTAAGACTACGAAATGTTAGGAGAGTGAAAAAGTTCCAATAAAACGTAAAACCTGAGAACTAAGCTAAAAGTAAGTATAAGACTAAATCCTAAAATCAAAATCCTGCACAAAAAGAAGAGAAAAAAAAATGAGTCAAAAGTAATCAGTTGTCAGAATCTGAGTCTTCAGAGCTTGTGCAACCCATCTTAGAGAGTATCTTTCGCATCCGCTTGTCCATTGAATTGATCTTCTTCGTTATTGTAATGTGAGCTGCCGTGGTAATCTCAAGCTCATTGGTAATTCTTTGTTGTTCCTTCAAAATTTGTTCTTGCTTAACAGATAGTCGCTGTTGTTCCTTGATAATCGATGTCATTGATGCTTCATCATCTGTGCTGGGTGCTTGTCGAGATGGTGATGCGTTAGTGCTTGTACTGTGCTTCGTTCCAGATGCAGGAACTGGAGTGACATGCGGCAACTTATGGAGGGATTTGACAATGGTAGACTCATCTATCATGCTTAGACATTGATGATAAGTTGTTGAAGTAATGCCAACCTGAAATTTCTTTAAAATCCTCATTATAATCAAGGAAAATGGAATTCTCTCAGTGGGATGAGGATGCTCAACATATCGCGCCATTCTATTCCAGATAATGTAGGGAATGTTGATATTCAATGCCGTTGCCTCTGATGGATGTCCTATGAGATACAAGAACAACAACCGGTCCCATCTCACAACCTTTGTCTGCATATTTGGAAGTATATTGTAACATGTGATGAAGTTTAAGAAGCGATATTCAAGACGAAGTTCTTTAGACCGAACAGATTTTTCGGTTGATTGTGTTCCCTCGAGACAAATTCCCTCTATAACTTTTCGCCATAATGTGTTTGTCAAATTTACCCCCTTCAAGTAGTGAACTCCTTTCTTGCTGGCTTCCATTCCCAAAACCTCGCCAATCAATTCTGGAGTAATCTTAAACCTTGTGCCTTGGATATTCGTGTAGAACTCCTTAGGACCGTTCTCAGACTCTCGAAGATGCCGTGCATTAGTATAGAAGGTCCTCACAAGATGCAAACAGTAGCCAAGAGTTTCTGGGAAACGACATACTTGAATAAGGTTGGCTTGTTCAATCAGAAGACCAAATCCAGGGGAGTGACCTTGCAGAGCCTCAATGTTAACATGCCTTTCACCAATGCATTCGCGATGTGCAAAGGCTCGAAGACGATCAGTGTTAACGAATACTTCTTCCAAGCGATGTGGGGAGTCAGGGGCTATCGGTGTGTCAACATTAATGTCCTGTCGTAGCCCACGGCGTCTAGTTATTCTCTTTCTTTTTATGGAGATGGTTGGTGCTGCCACTGATGCTTTTCCTGGTTCCTTAGTTGCCTTTTCTTTTGATTTAACAGACGCCTTTCTCCTTGAATCATCAGACGGTTCTTGTTCATACATTGAGTCATCATCATCCGTCAATGCCGCCCAGTCAATCTCATGACAATCTACCTCTGTGTCACTGACCTCAACAAATTCACCTTTTTGTTGGAGGATCTTGGCTCTCTTCAGTTTATTTGTTGGGCGAGTGTGTACCATTGAGACCAGGAGAAGGATTAACCAAGAGAGTGCCATTTATCAAAGTGCTTGAGTTAAGAAGGTGTCCTGTGAAAACCAACTCAAGAACACAAAAATTCTTAGTTTTCAAAAAAATGAAAAATTGTATCCAAAGAATCATAATCATGTAGAGAGACTAAGAATCAAATTAGTTTTGCAAAAGGACTTTTAAAAATAGATCAATTGCATGATTTTCGAAAATCCTTATTATATGCCCTAAAACCGAAATTTTAGAAATCGAAGCCTAAAAATCCGTTAATCAGGAGAATACCTAGCATATAATCAAAACTAATCTACCCAGAGTTCTTATTTCAAAAGAAATTTGATCAAAAACCATCCACAAACAAAGTTGATCCAAGAAATTCATCACGTTTGAGGAGGAAAAAAAAAGAAAAACGGTGAAAAACCGAGATTTTGATCAATAAAACTTACTTGGAGTTGAAGAACCTGAGTTTGAAAGCTTCCAGGAAGGATGAAATCTAGAGAGAGAGGCTCTGGAAACTTCGGAACAAAAGATTGGAGTAAAGAAATCAAAAACCCCTTTCGTTCCTTATAAAACCTAGCCGCGATCCGGATCAGTTCATAACTGCGATCCGGATCGGCTACCCGCAGTGAGAAACTGCGTTCGGGATCCGGATCGGCAGATACAATCCGGATCGTCAGCCCGCAGAAGAATTCCTGCGTTCGGGATCCGGATCATCTACCCCGATCCGGATCGGCCCCAACTTTTTCTTTAGAAAATTTCAGAGAAATTCAGGAAAAACCAGAAAAAGATTGTACGCACAAATGTGTATCAACTTTAAACAAAAATCATCGTTTCATACAACAAGAATTAGATTATGCCAAATCTATCAATAATATCCAAAAATGAAACGAAAATTTACAAAAATTAAATCCCTTAAAGTTGAACACCTTCAATCACATCTAACTTGATCTTATGAGTAATGCCTTTATCAAATCATCAATTCAGTAAAGAAAATGAAATACAAAGATCAATAGATGTTTGAAATCCCAAATATAGTAGATAATATATCTAGACAATCTGTTGAAGAGAGTGGCTCTTTGAGCATCTTTCATTAAAAACCCACCTTATACCAACCTTGAAATTTGACAGAGTCAAGTATTTCAACATGCATTTTACTTAATCAAAAATTTGAACAACCATGCTTGGTATACATGTGGTAGCTGCACACAATACTCGGACGACCGAGGTGGTAGCTCTTTCCTCCATGTGGTGGTAGTTTTCACACTCCTCATTGGGATGTAACTCTTTCCACATCTTTTGAGCATTTTACCTTTTCTAAGACTCCCCCTCAATTGGCTATCAATTATTTAAGATATAAAGTATTCAACCAAATATTGATCTCGATTTCATACTCGACTAAGCAGTCAAATAAGATAATGACTATACCAAGAGATCATAGAGAGAGAAATTGACTTTGATCACTTTAGAAGATGATTTAATTAACATAAATGATCATTGCAACAGTGAAATATTATGATGGCAAATGCATAATAAATTTCTAAATGTGCGAAAAGATGCAATTAAAGTCAATTATGATCTATGCTCAATTAATGTCCTATGTACAAACATAGATAATGAACAAAACAAAAACAAATACAAAACCTATCCTAAGCAAAGATTTCAAAACGAAGATTACTTCAAAGAAAGCATCCCAATTGCTTTTCGTAAATGAATAAAACGTTTTTGATCCAAAGGTTTTGTTAGAATGTCAGCTAATTGATCCTCAGTTGAAATATATGAAAGTTGAAGAGTATTTGATTCAACTAGCTCTCTAAGAAAATGATATCTAAGTTCAATATGTTTGTTCTAGAGTGCAACACAGGGTTTTTAGAAATGTTAATAGCACTAGTGTTGTCACAAAGTATCGTTACCGAAGATGCTGAAATGCGGAAGTCGCTCAGTACGCTTTTCATCCAAATGAGTTGAGTTGAGCAACTTCCAGCTGAAATGTATTCCGCTTCGGCAGTCGAGAGTGCTATGCAATTCTGCTTTTTACTGTGCCATGCAACAAGGCAATGGCCAAGATAGAAGCATGCACCACTCGTGCTTTTCCGATCATCCACTGATCCTGCCCAATCGGCATCTGAGTATCCAACAATATCCAAACTTGTTCCCATAGGATACCAAATTCCGAAATTAATTGATCCTTTGATATACCGGATGATCCTTTTCACCGCTTTCAGGTGAACCTCCTTTGGTGCTGATTGATATCTCGCGCAAATCCCAACACCAAAAGATGTATCCGGGCGACTAGCCGTGAGGTAAAGTAGACTTCCAATCATACTTCGATACAATTTCTCGTCTACATTCTCACTATGTGATTCACTTCCAAGTCCCTTGTGGCTAGTTCCCATTGGAGTCGGAAAATCTTTACAATTTTCTAGATCAAACTTTTTGACCAACTCCATAGCATACTTGGATTGACTCAAGTGAATACCTTCATCATTTTGTTTAATTTGCAATCCAAGAAAATAAGTCAATTCGCCCATCATGGACATCTCAAATTCGCTTTCCATGGTCTCCGCGAATTTAGAAGCATCATTATCTCTTGTTGCGCCAAATACTATGTCATCGACATATATCTGTGCTACAATGAAATTGTTTTGATAATGCTTCACAAAGAGAGTCCTATCAGCTCCCCCTCGAGTATAGCCCTTCTCCAAAAGGTGCTTTGTTAACCTTTCGTACCATGCTCGCGGTGCTTGTTTCAGACCGTAAAGAGCCTTTTTCAAACGAAAAACATGGTTAGGTTGTTTATGATCTACAAAACCTTTCGGTTGAGCCACATAAACTTCCTCATTTAAAAAAACCCATTTAAAAATGCGCTCTTAACGTCCATTTGAAATAATTTGATTTTAAAATGACAAGCAATAGCAAACAGTATACGAATGGACTCGAGTCTAGCTACAGGGGCGAATGTTTCGTCAAAGTCTATACCTTCTACTTGAGAGTAGCCTTGAGCAACTAATCGTGCCTTGTTCCTGATGATAGTACCATCCTCATTTTTCTTGTTCTTGAAGATCCATTTGGTACCTATCACATTGTGTTGCTTTGGAGGCTTCGTTAATTCCCAGACTTTGTTTCGCTCAAATTGATGGAGCTCTTCCTGCATTGCTTTAATCCAGTAGTCATCCTGAAGAGCTTCATCTATGTTCTTTGGTTCGATTAAAGATACGTAGCAAGCGAATCCACAAACCAACTGCCTCCGAGTTCTGACTCCTTCTTGTGGATCTCCAATAATATTCGATTCCAGATGATCCTTGGAGATTCGTAACGTTTGTTGAAGCGGAGTACTCGGAGATATATGAGATGATTCCTGCACATCAGATAAACTAGAAGAACCATTAGATGCATCATTAATATTGTAAGTATTATTATGAGAAGATGCACTAGCAGGAGAATCATCATCTAGAGAGATATCGAGGGTAGATTTTCCAGTTTCAAAGTGAAAAGCTTCATCTACTTTAACATTTATAGATTCTACGATCGTCTTAGATTCAATGTTAAATACTCGATATGCTCTGCTATTCGTAGAATAACCCAGAAAGATCCCTTCATCACTTCGAGAGTCGAACTTTCCAAGATTTTCACGGTCACGTAAAATGTAACATCGACTCCCGAAGACACGAAAATATTTGATATTGGGTTTTCTACTAAACCACAGCTCATATGGTGTATTTAAAGTTCCTGGGCGCAAGTAAACTCTGTTAATGACATAGACAGCGGTGTTCACAGCTTCAGCCCAAAAATGTAGCGGCAAATTCCGGCTATGAAGCATCACACGCGCCATCTCTTGAACAACCCTGTTCTTGCGCTCAACAACACCATTCTGCTGAGGTGTATAGGGTGCCGAGAATTCATGTTTGATTCCATTTGAAGTGCAAAAGTCAATAAATTTTGAATTTATGAATTCTCCACCTCTATCACTTCTAACACGAATGATCTTTTCATTCTTTTCAATCATAATACGATGGCAAATCTCATGAAAAGAGTCAAACGTATCAGCTTTCTCTTTCAAAAATGCTACCCATGAAAACCGAGAGAAATCATCAACCAATAAAAAGATGTACCATTTACCTCCCAAAGATGGTTGACGGGTCGGCCAAAAGAAAAAGAAGAAAAGAAAGTAGTATACATAAACTACACAAGATTTAATCGAAGAACGATTAAAGACAAGGAGGAGTTTCACCTTTGCATACCCAAACCTTTTGAGTTTTGGAGTATGTTGGCAATGGTTGAGAAGTTTTCCTTGATGAAGACGTTTTGCAAGATTGGTCTTTTTCTTTTGTCATCGTCTTGTTTGAAGTACTACCAATGTCCTTTTCTTTAGGAAAATCCTTCTTTGAGTTCCATGGAGTGAACTTGTTGGTAGCAGTTGCAAGATGTGGTTGATTTGATCTTTGAGCTCCAATCTTGCAATTTCTTCCAATGTGCCCTGCAGAATTACAACGAAAACATACCTTTGTGCTTGACGATTCTGAAGAGGATGAAGTAGGTTTGTTGTCGTTAGTTGTCATGATTTCCGGTGTCGGAGAAGGAGATACCGACTGAGGCACAAAGACTGTCCCAACCGAACTAAAATTGTCTTCAGTTCGATTGTATCCGAGGCCGAACTTGTTTGTTTGACCTAGACCAAGAAGTTTATCCAACTTACTCCTTCCTAAGGAAAATTGCTGTAAGTCATCCTTGAGTTGGCAAATGGTCTCTGTCATTTCCAATTTTTCCCGTCGGGCCTCGCCGTAGAGCTTCAAGAGATAGTTTGCTTTGTTCATCATATCTATATAGTTCTTCTCGAGTTGCTCATTGGACTCTTGAAGGGAAACATTTTCTTTTATCAGTTTATCCCTTTCCACTTCAAGATCGGTCGAGAGAGAAGTTACCCTTTTTACTTCTTCTTCGAGATCCTGCAATCTCCCTCTCAACCCCTTGTTTTGCTTAGCCGGTTTCTTTAAATCCCGTAAAGATCTGTGATAGGCTAGAGCAAATTCTTCACCTTCCGAATCATCCAATTCGTTGTCCGTTGCGTTCTTTTCAACAGTGGAGTTGGACAACGACTCAGATGTATTTGCCATAAAGCACATGAAGGGTGAAGATACGGACGCGTGGAATGCGGTGGAGCTTTTTTCTTCATCACTCGAAGACGACTCATTTGACGTTGAGTTGTCATCCCAAGTGACGACTTGCATCGCCTTCTTCTTTGCCGGATACTTGTTAGGACATTCCGTTGCAATGTGGCCGTAGCCTCGACATTTGAAGCATTATAGTTGTCCTTCTGAACTTTTCTTATCCTTTGAGAAGTTCTCTTGCTTTATTGACTTGTAACCTGAAGTACCCTTGCCTTTGCTCGACTTTCCGAAGGATGGAGATTTGCTTGAATTACCCCTTCGAAAGTTGCGGCGAAACTTCCTTGTCAAGAGAACGAGCTGCTTCTCAAATTCCTCCATAGAAAGGTTCTCGTCATCGTCTTAGGAGTATGTATCCGTGTCTTCTTCCTTAGTTGTTTTCAACGCATAACCTGAAGACTTAGAAGTGGATGCCTTTCCAGAAGAATTGTTAGTAGTAAATGTCATTTCATAAGTTTGTAATGAACCAACTAATTCTTCTACACGTATTTCGTCCGGGTGTTTAATAGTTTCAATGGCAGTAACCTTTGGGCGAAATCGTTCAGGAAGAGTTCTTAAGATTTTTCTTACAATCTTAAATTCTGGAATCTTCTCTCCCAGATTAGCACATGAGTTTACGATGTCTTGCAATCGTGTATAGTAGTCCGTGAAAGATTCATTTTCTGCCATTAAGATAGAGTCAAACTTGCTCGTAAGCATTTGCAGTTTCTGAATCTTCACGAGGTTAGTTCCCTCATGTGTAACCTGAAGAACATCCCAGATTTCTTTCGCAGTCTCACATGCCGAGACGCGAGGAGAATTCAGTTTGAGATAAGGCATTAAAATAGCATTAATTCCCTTGCCATTGTAAGAAGATGAATCTAACTCTTCCTTGGTCCATTTCGACCTAGGTTTTAAGGTGCGAACATCACCATTAAATTCAGTTGGATTAGACCATCCTAATTCAATTGATTGCCACACCCGTTCGTCGATGGAAATTAAAAGGCTTCATCCGTACTTTCCAGTACGCATAATTAGTTCCATCGAAGAATGGGGGTCGGTTGATGTTTCCACCTTCAACCATTGTTTACAACCCTATTCCCTCTCTGATACCACTTGTTGGGTTATATGTAATACGGATCTAAATAGGGGAAAAAAAAACACCTAGAGGGGGGTGAATAGGTGTAAACGTATAAACACTCAAAAAAATCGTTGCGATAAAACCAATGCGGAAATAAAAATAATACGCAAGATTTTTACGTGGGAAAACTCATCACCGGAGTAAAAAACCACGGGACCGATAACACGGCAGAAATCCACTAGAATTAAAACACGTACAAGGTGATTTACCGTACACACTTACGACCTCAACCTTTTCCATACGCTCCTAGAGGATCTTCTCCGCTCGCTCCGCGACGCTTCTCGAATCCACGATCTGCGCCCAACGCCGAATCCACGGCGTCCAACGTCGAATCCACGACGTCCGACCGAATCCACGGTCTTCACCCAATAGCACCCTCGAATCCACGAACGTGCCTCGCTCCGAATCCACGAGAGCGGTTGAACCTTGAATCCACAAGGACACGCGAATCCACGCGCCGATTTTTGGGGTAAATCGTTGTTTTGGGTGGTGATGATCCGCCCGAATACTTAGATCAAAGATAGATCGGAAATACCATCTAAGTATTCATTAGTTTGATTCAACTCGAGATGTGAGTATGAAAACCTAGAATCAAACTAATCAATATAGATGAAGAAACATAGAGTATTCTCTAATGATTTCCTTTCTTCTCTATATGTGGATCTATAGCCGTATAAAATGGTATATGAAAATGACGGCTATGTGGATTAGCCCTAGAAAAAGAGTCATAGGGTCTATTATAGGTTAGAAACCCTAGGAAGGAGATAAGAATCAAAACCTAACATTTCTGGAAATTTTACGGACGGCGATCGGATCGGACTAGCTAGGATCCGGATCGTCGTAACGAGACAGCCAGTTCTAGAAAAACGAAGGTTCGGGATCCGGATCGAAGTGAACGATCCGGATCGTTCATACAGTTTACCAAACATCAACGTTCGGGATCCGGATTGCGAAGCATGATCCGGATCGTTCAAGGAAAATGGTAAACTCACTGTTCGGGATCGGATCAAGAGACTACGATCCGGCATTGAACTGATGTATGAACGAACCACCTTCGGGATTCGGATCGAACAACCTGATCCGGATCCTGAACATGTCCCAAGTCCAGTTTTTGATTTTTATGCAATGAAAGATTCTTCCAAGTGTTTCTACACTACAAGAAGTATTCGGATCACACAAAATCTTTAGTTAAACATACCTGATCCTTTTGAATTCTTCTTTCTTGAGATTGAGTTAAATGATCCAACTTTCTTCACCTTCAATCTTCAAGACTTGAGACTTTCACGAAACTACGCCAACTCAAATTCCGTAACAGCCCCGGGGGGTTTGTTTTGCCGGAAACGATTCACAAAAGTCAAGCATTTGAGTATAATTTTTTGATAAGAGACCCATCTTCCCCGGCGATGCCCATCGCCCATACAGGATCACTCTGTAAAGGGACAGAGCCTCCCTGTATGCCGGCGTGGAGTTAAGTACATTATTAACATTTTCACATCCATTCAAATCACAACTTATTCCATACAACCAGCATTCTATTAATAAAACGTATGGCACGATCAATTGGAAAGATAAATCCACAGTTTGAAGAGCGCCTACCGACGCTTACGTTTTGAAAGCGAGTTTCGAAATCAGAATAAATCAAGGTTTTGAAACGGTGCTGTCACGCCCCCGGGGGGTTTTTGAGTCTATTTAAGCGGAAAACGTTGTGTATTTTTTTTCTTTTTAACAAGGTAATTTAAACTTCCCCGTGCGTGCCAGACCGCCACATACACAAATTCTCCCTGTCCGCGGACAGAGTCTCCTTGTATATTGCACGGCGTCTCACTTACAACACATACATCAACACAACCATCAACCATACAATAGACATTCAACATCAAGCGGAATAATAAAGCGGCATCAATGTTTTAGAAAGGATAAAACCAGCAGTTGCAAAACCGTGCCCACACGACACTTCGTTTGAGAAAAAACCTTTTCGAAGTCATTTGGTTTATCATGAAAACATGCACGCATACAAAACACACCAAAAGAACAAAACTATAAAGTACAACTCATCCACAGTGTAAAATATAACTGTCTACGATTATTACTACCCACAAGCAAATTAACTAAATGCGTAAAAGAAATGAGATAATGATAATAACCAAGTGTCCTGACTACGGCCCTCGCGACGCAGTCTCGACAAACTCCCGGCTAAAGCCTCTCGTAGAGCCTGTCACGGAGTGGGTAATGTCAGTGACAACAAAGTAGATGTCTAATAACAATAAGGAATAAGGAGCAAACGGGAAACACCAAAACCATTTCGCTACAACCTGCACATGTTTAAAGTGGGCACCAACCCCAGAATTATCAATTAATTGGGCACCAACCCAGATTATCTGTCGGAGAGACTCAAGTCTCCCTCGGCACAAGTACCTACTTTGATGCATTTACCCTTCCACGGTGCTGGTGTGCTATTCCCAGCGGGCGCGAAGGGGTCCTCACGGCACCACACTTTTGTGAGGAACCACGGGTCATACAAGACCACTCTTCCGGAAAAAGTACACCCATGCGGGAGGCCAATCCGCCTGTGTACGTGCAGCCATCCCAAAACAGATTGCCGAGATCGGCGGTGTCATGAACAATGCGACCGCAGCCGCTTCAATTGTTAGATAAAAACACGATTATGCGAAAGGTTAAATGGTCCATCTACTTTGTTAGATAATTGAGAGCACTTTAATGACGATAGATGCACTTATGCACTGGCTGTATTTACCGCAACGTACCCACCTATTTGGAGAGAGATCGGAACACCCGAATCTTTCGCGCACCCCCTGCGCGTCTGGACCTAAAAGAAAGTCCGCACGGATAACTATAGTCAAAAGCGGTACTAACATCTGAAAACACAGCCACTTTACTCTTTTCGACGGGAAAGTCAACCAAAACTCAATCCTCAATCGGTTAGCCCACTCGGGACGTCCCTGGTTAGACCAAGAAGACCCCGACGGCGGAATGATGAGAAAAGAGACCCGACGGGCGCCCCTACGATTTTGTCGAGGCGCGGAGCGTCGGCGAAATCGGCACCCAACATAATAAAATAATGACCAAGAAGGTCCCAAGTGGCCATGCCAAGAAAGCCACGGGACTAACGATCCCAACGGCGAAAACGGCGCTCAAAAACGTGGAAAGGAAAAAAACGGGCGGAAAACGGAGCAAATGACTTCGGGCTGTCGGGTGGTGCCAGGGGCAGGCGTTGACCGGGTTTACAGCAACGGCAGGCGCGGAATGCGCCGGGTGCACGCAGGAAGCGTGCACGCGCATTCTGGGCGGGCCGGTGCACGACAAGAGCGCGCACCGGGCTCACGGCCGCACGGGCCTCCGGACACACCGGGTGCACGCTGTTGCGTGCACCGCGCTGAGCGGGCATTGGGCCGGAGCACGAAAGCGTTGCGCTGGTCTGCGGCTTCGCGCCTTGGGCTGTGCGGGGTGCACGCTCGGCCGTGGGACCGCGGGCTGAGGAACCCGTACGGGTTGGGAACGTAATGCCCTTTTTTTGGTTCCTTCTCCGGTTTTCGCTCCGTTTCGCGATTTTCTTCTCCGTTTTCGCTCCGTGCGACTCCGGCGAAGACCCCGCGACCATGGACGACGGCGGCGGCCTCCCGTTTCACAACGGCGGCGGCGGCCTCCCGTTAACCCACTACGTTCCAATGGGATATCCCCAAAAAATTCCCGAATAAATACACGATAATTCTAATGACTAAACCAACGACGCGAAAACCAAAACTCGATCGGAGTTCGGATAAACTAGAACCCGATTAAAAACCACCAAGAACTCAACGAAAGAGATGACGGAAAAATCCCAAATAATTTAAATAAAATATTTTACTAACCGAAGATCGACGGGAAGGGTGTCCGTCGCGCGGTTTTGCCTTCGGTTCGGTGCGGGAGATCGGGCTCCTCTCTTTCTCCTTTCCCTTTCTTCGGCTAGGGTTCCGTCTTTTCTTTTCTTTTCTCTTCTCACCGATTAGGGTTTATTTATTTTCTTTTCTTTCCGAATAATCGGGATCCCTTATATAGTCGACTTTCCTTTAATAATTTCTTTTAATT
>JAQNDB010005099.1:0-20904 GCA_029204045.2 Tillandsia leiboldiana | reverse complement strand
GGGGTATAGTATTCAAGTGTCAATGATTTCATATACAATATTACTTATCTTGCACTTAATGAAAGAGTTTAGGGTAAACCCTTTACAAGTTGTCCAATGTTTAAACAGGGAATCTGACTATTTATCTGCTTTGTACAAGTTTAGAAGTTTCTACTTGTATCTCCACAACACTAGAATGGCCCGAAGCCAAATGTCCAATTACACATGATCAAGTGTTTAACAGTCCCAAAAATTCTATAACAGGTATAGGTTCTATATCATATCCAAAAGCTTAAGTCATGAAAAATCCTATTCAATCCCCCTAAGTGCCCATGCACCACAATGTTACCTCTACTACATGAGTATGAAATTTTTACACATGAAGGGGTTCAAATGCATGATCAAAATCTGATAAATCAACGATGCATGTTTATTATAGAACAATGATGCCCTAAAAGTCTATAGAAGACATAGGGGGAGTTCACCATTTCGGTGAAGTCAGACCCACCGGATAGCTGCCAATCCTGTGAAGGATCCTGTACCAAGAAGCCCACACTTCTCTTATGCCCTCAGAGAAGTTTCCAAAGGGTTAAAACATCACAAAACTCTATCACAAAATCCATTAAAATCATAGGGAAAATAGGTGGAAAATACCTTAGGTTGAGAAAATCTTGCTAAATCTTGAAAATCCAAACAAGAAAAAACTTCAAAACAAACCTACAAGTGTTCTACACCATCATTCCACCCCAAAGCTATAGTCAAAAAAGCCCAAAATAAACCTAGTTTTCCAAAAACTAGGTTTTCCTTCAAAAATCCCAAAAGAAATGAAAAGAAGTGTTCTAAACCTCTTGAGCTGAATCCCACTTGGAAAATGCAAAGGATAGGCACAAGAGCTCAAACTTCTTCTTCTCCAAGTTCTAGCCTTCCTCCAAGCTCTTGTAGCAAGCTTCACTGGTGGAGGAAGAGGGGGTTGAAGAAGAATCCAAGTAGAGGATGGGTTGGAGAAGGAAATCCAAGATTTCTCCCTCTCCTCTCCTTCTCTCTAAAACTTCTCTTGCTCTCTCCAAATGAGAGGAAAGAGAAGGAGTGAAGGGTTAAAAACCCTAAAGTAACAAAAGCCCAAAAAGCCCCCTGCAAGAACGTTATTTCGTTTCTTACTGGGCTGTCCAGACCGAACGATCCGGATTGCCCCCAATCCGATCCGGATCCCGAACGTGGAAATTTCCAGTTTCGCGCGGGCGATCGGATTGCCCCCAATCCAATCCGGATCCCGAAGCCAAAACCTCAAATTTTCAATTTTTTGAAAATTTCCGATTGCGCCAAACTCTCCGGAAACCTTCTAGAACCTTCCGGAAGCCTACAAAAACATTCTAAGGGTATCATTCAACCCTCCACACACTCGAACTTCGCAATTTGCTAAAGTTCAGTGTACTACATTCACCCCTCCTAAAAAGGAGTTTCGTCCGCGAAACTAGAAGTCAAGTACCTCAAGTCTCCAGCTGAAAAAGATGAGGGAAACGCTCCTGCAGCGCGCTCTCCAGCTCCCACGTGGCCTCGCGATCCTCGTGATTGCTCAAAGTACCTTCACATAAGGTATCTCGCGATTCCGAAGTTTCTTCACCTCACGAGCCAAAATCCTCACCGGTTGCTCCTCAAAGCTCAAGTCCTCGCGTAGTTCCAACGGGGCGAAGTCCACCACATGAGATGGATCAAAAACATACTTCCGGAGCGTCGAAACATGGAACACATTGTGCACTCCCGATAGGTTGGGCGGTAGAGCAAGCCGATAAGCCACGGGGCCGATACGCTCCAAAATCTCAAAAGGTCCAATAAATCGGGGACTTAGCTTCCCTCGGATGCCAAATCTCTTGACTCCTCTAGTCGGCGATACTTTTAGGAAGACATGGTCTCCACTTGAAATTCCAAATCACGCCGACGCTTATCCGCATAACTCTTTTGTCGACTCTGAGCTGAAATCAAACGTTCTCGAGCTAGTCGAACCTTGTCTTCGGCCTCTTGGAGTACATCGGGGCCTACAATCATTCGTTCTCCCACCTCGCTCCAATGAAGAGGTGATCGGCACTTTCTTCCATAAAGAGCCTCGAATGGCGCCATCTTGATGCTTGCTTGATAACTATTGTTATAAGCAAACTCGGCCATCGGTAGATATTGATGCCAACCACTCTGATAATCCAAAACACATGCTCTGAGCATGTCCTCCAAGATTTGTATGGAAAGCTGGGGGTGGAAAGCTGTACTGAAATCCAGCTGCGTGCCTAGGGCCTCATGAAGGCTCCTCCAAAAATGAGATGCAAATCTTGGATCTCGATCGGAAACTATAGAAACAGGCACTCCATGCAATCGCACAATCTCATCAAGGTACTTTGTGCAAGCTTCTCTCTAGACCAAGTAGTATGGATAGGGATAAAATGAGCAGATTTGGTTAACCTATCCACGATCACCCAAATAGCATCATGCCCAGCCTGAGAGCGAGGCAATCCAACAACAAAATCCATGGCGATCCTCTCCCACTTCCACACGGGAATGGGTAAGCTCTGCAACTTGCCTGCGGGAAGTCGGTGCTCGGCTTTCACTTGTTGACATGTCAAGCATTGAGCCACAAATTTTCCAACATCTTTCTTCATGCCGGGCCACCAATAAAGCAACCTTAAGTCCTTGTACATTTTGGTGCCACCTGGGTGAAGAGAATAAGGTGCTCGGTGTGCTTCCTTCAGGATCTCTTCTTTGATCTCCAAATCCGCCGGTACATAAAGTCGACTTCGAAAACGAAGTGCGCCATGATCGTCCACATGAAACTCACCTGCTCGGCCATCCACAAGTGTAGCCCGAATCTTTTCCAAACTAGGATCTTGAACTTGTTTCATCTTGATCCTTTCATAAGGGTCGGTTGCAACACCAATGCCATCAATCTCATGGGTGTCTCGGGTGCCACAACCTCCAACTCCAATCGTCTCATATCTTGAAGTAATGGTTGTTGGATCATCATCGCTAAGTTCTCCATCGATTTGTGACTTAGAGCATCCGCCACAATATTTGCTTTCCCAGGATGGTAGAGAATAGTCAAATCATAATCCTTAAGCAGCTCCAACCATCTGCGCTGCCTAAGATTCAACTCCTTCTGAGTAAAGAGGTACTTTAGACTCTTATGATCAGTATATACCTCACAATGCTCACCGTATAAGTAGTGTCGCCACAGCTTCAATGCAAATACCACGGCGGCTAATTCCAAATCATGAGTGGGATAGTTTTTCTCGTAGTCTTTTAATTGACGAGAGGCATAAGCAATAACCTTCTCGTTTTGCATCAAAACACACCCTAACCCACTCAAGGAAGCATCACTAAAGATCACGTATCCCGCTTCTACAGTAGCAAAGCCAATATCGGGGCGGTTGTCAACCATTCCTTCAATTCCCTGAAGCTTCTCTCACATGCATCATTCCAAATAAACTTGGTGCCTTTATGTGTAGTCGCGTGAGGGGAGTAGATAACCTTGCAAATCCCTCAACAAAACGCCGATATAGTAGCCGGCCAAACCGATAAAGCTCGGATCTCGGTGATGTTCGTCGGTCTAGGCCAATCCTTAATTGCCTCATTTTCTTGGGGTCCACAGCTATTCCTTTATCGATATTACATGACCCAAGAACGCTACCTCTCGTAGCCAAACTCACATTTCCTCAACTTGGCGTAGAGCTCTTTCTCCCGAAGTAATTGCAATACTTGTCGCAAGTGATCCTCATGTTCTTCGTCACTTCGAGAGTACACCAAAATGTCGTCGATGAACACCACGACGAATCTATCCAAAAAGGGCTTGAAGACACGGTTCATCAAATCCATAAAAGCTGTCGGGGCATTAGTGAGCCCAAATGGCATAACAGTAAACTCATAGTGTCCATACCGTGTCCTAAAAGCCGTCCTAGGAACATCCTCGGGCTTGATCTTGAGTTGGTGGTATCCAGACTGAAGGTCAATCTTCGAATACACTCTTGATCCTTGGAGTTGATCAAACAAATCATCAATCCTCGGCAATGGATACTTATTCTTAATTGTGACCTTGTTAAGCTCACGATAGTCCACGCACAGGCGAAGCGATCCATCCTTTTTCTTGACGAACAAAACTGGTGCTCCCCAAGGTGAAACGCTCGGCCGGATGAAGCCTTTTTCCAACAAGTCTTGAAGCTGTGCCTTGAGCTCTTTTAACTCTGCCGGTGCCATCCTATATGGTGCCTTCGAGATTGGGGTAGTTCCAGGGATCAGATCCACCACAAACTCGATCTCTCTATCCGGAGGCATCCCCGGTAGCTCTACCGGGAACACATAAGCAAACTCTCGCACAACTGGGATATCCTCCACTCTCGGAGTCTCACTGCTACTATCCACAACAGTAGCCAAGTAGGCGACACATCCACTCCTAATCAACTGTTTTGCTCTGGTGGAAGAGATAGTCATCGCAAACAGCGAACTCTTGCAGCCTCTGAACACAATTTCCTCTTGTCCCGGTTCTCGAAACGTCACGAGTCGATTCTCACAATCAATGGTAGCATGATATCTTGTGAGCCAATCCATGCCCATAACCACATCAAATTCTCCAAGTCGATGGAGGGCCAACAAATCTGCGGCAAAATCCAATCCCCAATCCTAACAGGACAGCTAGGGGAAAACTCCCGAATCTCCAAGGTATCGTCGGGAACTAAAACTCGTCCCGGATGCAAAGTAGGAACTAATTCGATGCCATGCAACTCGGCAAACAGCCGGTCAATGAATGAATGAGATGCACCAGTGTCAAATAAAGCTCGAACTCGAATGCTATGAATCAAGATAATACCTGCAACGACGTCCTCTGCCGCTGAAGCCTCCTCAGTTTGGGCCGCATACATGCGCCCACTTGGAGCCTGCCGTGGCCCCTCGTACTGTCGCGACGCCGGTGGTCGCCCAGACTGAGAGTAGTGGGCGGGGTCACCTGTCCTGAATAACTGGTGCCGATGCTGAAGAAGGGGTTGGTGTCAAGCCTCGCGGGCACTCTGATCGAAAGTGGCCCTCCTGACCACAAAGGTAGCACTTGCCTCCACGCTGCGGGCATTGCGGCGGCACATGGGGTCCACCACAAATCACGCAACGCGGCGGCCGCCGACGGTCAGGCCCTCCCCGGTGTGAAGATGAGCCGCGTCCTCCAGACTGGCTCCTCGGGTGCTTCGGCGGTTTCTTCGAATAGGGCTTATGACTTGCGCCCTCGGTCGCCGACCTCTTGCCTCGCGTCCTATCAAGAGCTTCTCTCTCCTCCTTAGCAATCTCTGCGCCTTTCTCCACTATCAAGGCACGGTCCACAACCTCCCGGTAGGTTTGGAGGTTTAGGGTCTGAACCAATCTGAAAATGGACGGTCTAAGGCCGTTCTCAAACATACGTGTTGGGTTATATGTAATAAGGATCTAAATAGGGGAAAAAACACCTAGAGGGGGGTGAATAGGTGTAAACGTATAAACACTCAAAAATCGTTGCGATAAAAACCCAATGCGGAAATAAAAATAATACGCAAGATTTTTACGTGGAAAACTCCATCACCGGAGTAAAAAACCACGGGACCGATAACACGGCAGAAATCCACTAGAATTAAAACACGTACAAGGTGATTTACCGTACACACTTACGACTCAACCTTTTCCATACGCTCCTAGAGGATCTTCTCCGCTCGCTCCACGACGCTTCTCGAATCCACGATCTGCGCCCAACGCCGAATCCACGGCGTCCAACGTCGAATCCACGACGTCCGACCGAATCCACGGTCTTCACCCAATAGCACCCTTCGAATCCACGAACGTGCCTCGCTCCGAATCCACGAGAGCGGTTGAACCTTGAATCCACAAGGACACGCGAATCCACGCGCCGATTTTTGGGGTAAATCGTTGTTTTTGGTGGTGATGATCCGCCGAATACTTAGATCAAAGATAGATCGGAAATACCATCTAAGTATTCATTAGTTTGATTCAACTCAAGATGTGAGTATGAAAACCTAGAATCAAACTAATCAATATAGATGAAGAAACATAGAGTATTCTCTAATGATTTCCTTTCTTCTCTATATGTGGATCTAGAGCCGTATAAGATGATATATGAAAATGACGGCTATTTGGATTTTCGGCCCTAGAAAAAGAGTCATAGGGTCTATTTATAGGTTAGAAACCCTAGGAAGGAGATAAGAATCAAAAACCTAACATTTCTGGAAATTTTACGGACGGCGATCCGGATCGGATTAGCTGTGATCCGGATCGTCGTAACGAGTCAGGCAATTCCAGAAAAACGAAGGTTCGGGATCCGGATCGAAGTGCTTGATCCGGATCGTTCATACAGTTCACCAAACATCAACGTTCGGGATCCGGATTGCGAAGCCTGATCCGGATCGTTCAAGGAAGATGGTAAACTCAGTGTTCGGGATCCGGATCAAGAGAGGCTACGATCCGGATTGAACTGGTGTATGAACGAACCACCTTCGGGATCCGGATCGAACAACCTGATCCGGATCCTGAACATGTCCCAAGTCCAGTTTTTGATTTTTATGCAATGAAAGATTCTTCCAAGTGTTTCTACACTACAAGAAGTATTCGGATCACACAAAATCTTTAGTTAAACATACCTGATCCTTTTGAATTCTTCTTTCTTGAGATTGAGTTAAATGATCCAACTTTCTTCACCTTCAATCTTCAAGACTTGAGACTTTCACGAAACTACGCCAACTCAAATTCCGTAACAATCTCCCCCTTTGGCGGTTTCGTGACAAAACACAGATCCACTAAAGAAAATTCAAAAAGATATTTTTGTTGCTATCACCATACAACAAAAATTTACAATGGAGATCCGAAATTTAAAAACATGAGATAAACTCCTAAAACAGACTCTAGACTTAGACATCTGTACTCTCTGCACAAAGAATCATTCTTGACAAAAAGAGATCGTTAGATACCTCAAGAATATTTAGCATTCAAAACCTAGTACAGAGATAGAGTTTATCTGATCATCATGACATTTGAGAATTCAGATATGTAAGAGAATCATAGTCAAAAACCAACATATCTTCTATGCAATCAAAAACCAAATGTCATGTTAGTGAACATCAACTTGTTAGTCATATTACATGCCCAAATAGTTAGTCGAATAGTTAGTAGAGACATGCAAACAATCACAAGATGAAAACCAAAGTTGAAGTTGAAGTGATACTTACCTTGATGTATACAAATTTTCACATCAGCATTGTTCATCATTGTACCTTGATGCAGTCATCATTGTACCTTGATGTATACAAGATCACAATTTTCACAATATCATTGTTCAAGTTCTCTAAACTCTCTCCCCCTTTTTGTCACAAACAAAGCCAAAATTACCAAAAATTGAAGGAGAGTTAAAAAATTTCAAAGAAAAAATGTTCCGAAATTTAAGAACTAGAACTAAGATTAAGTCCTAAAAACTGAAAAACCTGCACAAGAAAAGGTTAAAAATCTGTAAAAGAATAAAAAGAAAGGAATCGGTCATCAGATTCGGAGTCTTCAGAGCTCGTGCAGCCCATCTTAGAAAACATCTTTTTCACCAGCTTGGTCATTGAATTGACCTTCTTAGTTATGGTAATGTGAGCTGCCGTGATGAGCTCGAGCTCATTGGAGATTTCTCGTCTGTGCCTTGGAAATCTGTTCCTGCTCAACAGATAATCGTTGTTGTTCTTTGTAGATGGATGAGACTGATGCTTCATCCGCTGGTGTGGGTGCTGGTTGTGATGGTGACGCGGAAGTGCCGCTACTAGGTTTCGTTCCGCACGAAGGGACTGGAGTGACATGGGGCAATTTGTGAAGTGACTTCACAACGGTGGACTCATCGATCATACCCAAACATTGATGATAAGTCGGTGAGGTAATGTCAACCTGAAATTTCTTCAAGATCCTCATTATAATCAGTGGAAATGGAATTCTTTCTGTGGGATGAGGGTGCTCAACATATCTTGTCATTCTATTCCAAATAATGTATGGAATGTTGATATTCAATCCCATTGCCTCAGACGGATGTCCTAAGAGATACAAAAATAGCATTCGATCCCATCTCAAGACTTTCGTCTGCATATTGGAAGGATATTGTAACAAGTGATGAAGTTTAGAATCGGTACTCAAGACGAAGTTCCTTGGATCTGATCGATTTCTCCGTTGATTGCGTTCCTTCCAAACAAATTCCCTTTATAACCATTTGCCACACAGTGTTCGTCAAAACCTTTCCCTTCAAGTAATTAACTCATGTCTTGCTGGCAGGCATTCCCAAAACCTCGCCAATCAATTGTGGAGTAATTTTGAATCTTGTGCCTTGGATGTTCGTGTAAAATTCCATTGGACCGTTTCAATTTCACGACCGTGCATTTGTATAGAAGGCCCTTACAAGATGCAGACAGTATCCAAGCACTTCTGGAAAACGACAAACTTGAATAAGGTTTCCTTGTTCAATCAGAACGCCAAACTCAGGAGAGTGATCTCGTAGAGCCTCAATATTGACATGCCTCTCACCAATGCATTCACGATTCTCAAATGCCCTTAGGCGATCCGCATTAACGAACACTTGTTCCTCCCGAGGTGGAGAATCCGGAATAATCGGTTCGTTAGACATGAAACCTCGTGCTCGTCCAAACCGTCGAGCGAGTCGTTTCCTTTTCACCGAGATGGTTGGTGCAGTCATAGGTGCTTTACCTTTGTCCATGGGTGCTTTTTCTTTCGATGCATCGGACGCTTTTCCTTTTGAACCATCAGTCGCCTTTTGTTCAGGCAATGAGTCATCATCATCTGTCAATTCAGTCCAATCTACCTCGTGACAATCTACTTCTGTGTCGCTGATCACATGAAACTCACCCTTTTGTTGTGTTTTCTTAGCTCTTTTTAACTTGTTTGTGGCCCGAGTGTGCACCATAGTGACCAATAAAAGAATGATCCATGAGAATCCCATTGATCCAAGTGCTTTAAGAAGATTAAAATCCTGTGAGCAACAACTCAAGAACACATGAGAAAATTGTTAATTTTCAAAGATTTAAAAAATTGTACCCAAACAATCATAATCATGTAGAGAGACTAAGAATCAAATTAGTTTTGCAAAAGGACTTTTAAAAATAGATCAATTGCATGATTTTTGAAAATCCTTATTATATGCCCTAAAACCGAAATTTTAGAAATCGAAGCCTAAAAAACCGTTAATCAGGAGAATACCTAGCATATAATCAAAACTAATCTACCCAGAGTTCTTATTTCAAAAGAAATTTGATCAAAAACCATCCACAAACAAAGTTGATCCAAGAAATTCATCACGTTTGAGGAGGAAAAGAGAAAAACGGTGAAAAACCGAGATTTTGATCAATAAAACTTACTTGGAGTTGAAGAACTTGAGTTTGAAAGCTTCCAGGAAGGATGAAATCTAGAGAGAGAGGCTCTGGAAACTTTGGAACAAAAGATTGGAGTAAAAGAAATCAAAACCCTTTTGTTCTTTATAAAACCCTAGCCGCGATCCGGATCAGTTCATGATTGCGATCCGGATCGGCTACCCGCAGTGAGAAACTGCGTTCGGGATCCGGATCGGCAGGTCCAATCCGGATCGTCAGTCCGCAGAAGAATACCTGCGTTCGGGATCCGGATCATTTTGCCCGATCCGGATCGGCTCCAACTTTTTCGTTAGAAAATTTCAGAGAAATTCAAGAAAAACCAGAAAAAGATTGTAAGCACAAATGTGTATCAACTTTAAACAAAAATCATCGTTTCATACAACAAGAATTAGATTATGCCAAATCTATCAATAATATCCAAAAATGAAACGAGAATTTACAAGAATTAAATCCCTTAAAGTTGAACACCTTCAATTACATCTAACTTGATCTTATGAGTAATGCCTTTATCAAATCATCAATTCAGTAAAGAAAATGAAATACAAAGATCAATAGATGTTTGAAATCCCAAATATAGTAGATAATGTATCTAGACAATCTGTTGAAGAGAGTGGCTCTTTGAGCATCTTTCTTTAAAAACCCACCTTATACCAACCTTGAAATTTGACGAAGTCAAGTATTTCAACATGCATTTTACTTAATCAAAATTTGAACAACCATGCTTGGTATACATGTGGTAGCTGCACACAATACTCGGACGACCGAGGTGGTAGCTCTTTCCTCCATGTGGTGGTAGTTTTCACACTCCTCATTGGGATGTAACTCTTTCCACATCTTTTGAGCATTTTACTTTTTCTATGACTCCCCCTCAATTGGCTATCAATTATTTAAGATATAAAGTATTCAACCAAATATTGATCTCGATTTCATACTCGACTAAACAGTCAAATAAGATAATGACTATACCAAGAGATCATTGAGAGAGAGAAATTGACTTTGATCACTCAGAAGATGATTTAATTAACATAAATGATCATTGCAACAGTGAAATATTATGATGGCAAAAGCATAATAAATTTCTAAATGTGTGAAAAGATGCAATTAAAGTCAATTATGATCTATGCTCAATTAATGTCCTATGTACAAACATAGATAATGAACAAAACAAAAACAAATACAAAACCTATCCTAAGCAAAGGTTTCAAAAAGAAGTTTATTTGAAGGAAAGCATTCCAATTGCTTTTCGTAAATGAATAAAACGTTTTTGATCCAAAGGTTTTGTTAAAATGTCAGCTAATTGATCCTCAGTTGAAATATATGAAAGTTGAAGAGTATTTGATTCAACTAGCTCTCTAAGAAAATGATATCTAAGTTCAATATGTTTTGTTCTAGAGTGCAACACAGGGTTTTTTGAAATGTTAATTGCACTTGTGTTGTCACAAAGAATTGTTACCGAAGATGCTGAAATGCGGAAGTCGCTCAATACGCTTTTCATCCAAATGAGTTGAGTTGAGCAACTTCCAGCTGAAATGTATTCCGCTTCGGCAGTCGAGAGTGCTATGCAATTCTGCTTTTTACTGTGCCATGCAACAAGACAATGGCCAAGATAGAAGCATGCACCACTCGTGCTTTTCCGATCATCCACTGATCCTGCCCAATCGGCATCTGAGTATCCAACAATATCCAGACTTGTTCCCATAGGATACCAAATTCCGAAATTAATTGATCCTTTGATATACCGGATGATCCTTTTCACCGCTTTCAGGTGAACCTCCTTTGGTGCTGATTGATATCTCGCGCAAATCCCAACACCAAAAGATATATCCGGGCGACTAGCCGTGAGGTAAAGTAGACTTCCAATCATACTTCTATACAGTTTCTCGTCTACATTCTCACTTTGTGATTCACTTCCAAGTCCCTTGTGGCTAGTTCCCATTGGAGTTGGAAAATCTTTACAATTTTCTAGATCGAACTTTTTGACCAGCTCCATTGCATACTTGGATTGACTCAAGTGAATACCTTCATCATTTTGTTTAATTTGCAATCCAAGGAAATAAGTCAATTCGCCCATCATGGACATCTCAAATTCGCTTTCCATGGTCTCCGCGAATTTAGAAGCATCATTATCTCTTGTTGCGCCAAATACTATGTCATCGACATATATTTGTACTACAATGAAATTGTTTTGATAATGCTTCACAAAGAGAGTCCTGTCAGCTCCCCCTCGAGTATAGCCCTTCTCCAAAAGGTGCTTTGTTAACCTTTCGTACCATGCTCGCGGTGCTTGTTTCAGACCGTAAAGAGCCTTTTTCAAACGAAAAACATGGTTAGGTTGTTTATGATCTACAAAACCTTTCGGTTGAGCCACATAAACTTCCTCATTTAAAAAACCATTTAGAAATGCGCTCTTAACGTCCATTTGAAATAATTTGATTTTAAAATGACAAGCAATAGCAAACAGTATACGAATGGACTCGAGTCTAGCTACAGGGGCGAATGTTTCGTCAAAGTCTATACCTTCTACTTGAGAGTAGCCTTGAGCAACTAATCGTGCCTTGTTCCTGATGATAGTACCATCCTCATTTTTCTTGTTCTTGAAGATCCATTTGGTACCTATCACATTATGTTGCTTTGGAGGAATCGTTAATTCCCAGACTTTGTTTCGCTCAAATTGATGGAGCTCTTCCTGCATTGCTTTAATCCAGTAGTCATTCTGAAGAGCTTCATCTATGTTCTTTGGTTCGATTAAAGATACGTAGCAAGCGAATCCACAAACCAACTGCCTCCGAGTTCTGACTCCTTCTTATGGATCTCCAATAATATTCGACTCCGGATGATCCTTGGAGATTCGTAACGTTTGTTGAAACGGAGTACTCGGAGATACATGAGATGATTCCTGCACATCAGATAAACTAGAAGAGCCATTAGATGCATCATTAATATTGGAAGTATTATCATGAGAAGATGCACTACCAGGAAAATCATCATCTAGAGAGATATCGAGGGTAGATTTTCCAGATCCAAAGTGAAAAGCTTCATCTACTTTAACATTTATAGATTCTACGATCGTCTTAGATTCAATGTTAAATACTCGATATGCTCTGCTATTCGTAGAATAACCCAAAAAGATCCCTTCATCACTTCGAGAGTCGAACTTTCCAAGTTTTTCACGGTCACGTAAAATGTAACATCGACTCCCGAAGATACGAAAGTATTTGATATCCGGTTTTCTATTAAACCACAGCTCATATGGTGTATTTAAAATTCCTGGGCGCAAGTAAACTCTATTAATGACATAGACAGTGGTGTTCACGGTTTCAGCCCAAAAATGTAGCGGTAAATTCCGGCTATGAAGCATCACACGCGCCATCTCTTGTACAACCCTGTTTTTGCGCTCGACAACACCATTCTGTTGAGGTGTATAGGGTGCAGAGAATTCATGCTTAATACCGTTTGAAGTACAAAAGTCAATGAATTTTGAATTAATGAATTCTCCACCTCTATCACTTCTAACACGAATGATCTTTTCATTCTTTTCAATCATAATACGAAGGCAAATCTCGTGAAAAGAATCAAAAGTATCAGCTTTCTCTTTTAAAAATGCTACCCAAGAATACCGAGAGAAATCATCAACCAATAAAAAAATATACCATTTACCTCCCAAAGATGGTTGACGGGTCGGCCCCATTAAGTCCATGTGCAAAAGTTCCAAGGGCCGTTTTGTACCAACGTGGTTCAAGTTCTTGTGTGCAGTCCTAGACTGTTTTCCCTTTTGGCAACCACCACACACAACGTTTTGTTTAAATAAAAGTTTTGGAACCCCCTTGACCACGTCCTTGTTTGAAATTCTAGTAAGTTCCTTAAAATTTAAGTGACCTAGCCTTTCATGCCAAAGAGTTTCATTATTCAAAGTGGCTAAGTTACAATTTTCAGAAAATTTATTAGGAACAACATAACAATTGTTTTCAGATCTAACCCCTTTTAAAAAGAAGACATGGTCCTTATCAGTTACAACGCATTCAACAGATGAAAAGTTAACTGAAAAACCATTGTCGCAAAGTTGACTTATGCTTATGAGGTTAGTCTTAAGGCCATCAACAAATAAGACGTTTTTCAAAATCGGGCCATCTGGAATAGCTACCGTCCCTTTTCCAACAATTTTGGAAGATCGACCGTCTCCGAAAACAACAAGTCCTCCGGAGATTTTCTCAAGATTTTGAAAACTATTTTTGTCACCGGTCATGTGACGGGAACAACCGCTATCCAGATACCAAGACGAACTATCATATGCATGCAAGGCAACATTGGTAACAAGACAAGGGTAAATTTCACCTTTGCGCACCCAAACCCTTTTGGAGTGCGTCGGTAATGGTCGTGAGGTTATTCTCCTAGGTGAAGGCGTCTTGTCAGATCGATTGCCGCTCCTTGATGATGTCGTCTTGCGCGGTGAACTACCAAGGCTCTTTTCTTTTGAAAGGTTTTGCTTTGATTTCCGGGAGGCGCCTTTTTGGTAGTCGTTGCAAGAGGTGATTGAGGTGAGCGTTTGACTCCCGTCTTGCAGTTTCTTCTTATGTGCCCTGAAACACCACAACGAAAACATACCTTAGATCTTGACGATCCCAAAGAGGATGAAGTAGGTTTGTTGTCGTTGTTTGTCTTGAATTCCGGTGTCGGAGGAGGAGATACCGACTGAGGCACAAAAACTGTCCCACTCGAACTTGGACTGTTTCCAGTTTGAGTGTATCCGAGGCCGAACCGATTTGATTGACCAAGACCAAGAAGTCTATCCAACTTACTCCTTCCTGAAGAGAATCGCTGTAAGTCATCCTTGAGTTGGAAAATGGTCTTTGTCATTTCCAGGTTATCCTGTCGAGCCTCGTTGTAGAGCTTTGAGAAGTGATTCGCGTTATCCACCAGATTTGTATGTTCCTTCTCAAGTTGCTCATTGGACTCTTGAAGGAAAACATTTGCTTTTATCAGGTTTTCCCTTTCCACTTCAAGAGCGTTTGAGAGAGAAGTCGCTCTTTTTGCTTCTTCTTCGAGATCATGCACTCTCCCTCTCAAACTCTTGTTTTGCTTAGCCACTTTCTTTGAATCCCTCAAAAGTCTGTGGTAGGCTAGAGCAAAATCTTCACCTTCCGAATCATCCGATTCATTGTCCGTTGCATTCTTTTCAACAGTGGAGTTGGGCAACGACTCGGATGTACTTGCCATAAAGCACATGAAGGGTGAAGATACGGACGCGTGGAATGCGGTGGAGCTCTTTTCTTCATCACTCGAAGACGACTCATTTGACGTTGAGTTGTCATCCCAAGTGACGACTTGCATCGCCTTCTTCTTTGCCGGATACTTGTTAGGACACTCCGTTGCAATGTGGCCGTAGCCTCGACATTTGAAGCATTGTAGTTGTCCTTCTGAACTTTTCTTATCCTTTGAGAAGTTCTCTTGCTTTCTTGACTTGTAACTTGAAGTACCCTTGCCTTTGTTCGACTTTCCGAAGGATGGAGATTTGCTTGAATTACCCCTTCGAAAGTTGCGGCGAAACTTCCTTGTCAAGAGAGCGAGCTGCTTCTCAAATTCCTCCATAGAAAGGTTCTCGTCATCGTCTGAGGAGGATGTATCCGCGTCTTCTTCCTTAGTTGTTTTCAACGCATAACCTGAAGACTTAGAAGTGGATGCCTTTCCAGAAGAATTGTTAGTAGTAAATGTCATTTCATAAGTTTGTAATGAACCAACTAATTCTTCTACACGTATTTCGTCCGGGTGTTTAATAGTTTCAATGGCAGTAACCTTTGGGCGAAATCGTTCAGGAAGAGTTCTTAAGATCTTTCTTACAATCTTAAATTCTGGAATCTTCTCTCCCAGATTAGCACATGAGTTTACGATATCTTGCAATCGTGTATAGTAGTCCGTGAAAGATTCATTTTCTGCCATCAAGATAGAGTCAAACTGCTCGTAAGCATTTGCAGTTTCTGAATCTTCACGAGGTTAGTTCCCTCATGTGTAACCTGAAGAACATCCCAGATTTCTTTCGCAGTCTCACATGCCGAGACGCGAGAGAATTCAGTTTGAGATAAGGCATTAAAAATAGTATTAATTCCCTTGCCATTGTAAGAAGATGAATCTAACTCTTCCTTGGTCCATTTCGACCTAGGTTTTAAGGTGTGAACATCACCAATAAATTCAGTTGGATTAGACCATCCTAATTCAATTGATTGCCACACCCGTTCGTCGATGGAAATTAAAAAGGCTTTCATCCGCACTTTCCAGCACGCATAATTTGTTCCATCGAAGAACGGGGGTCGGTTGATGTTTCCACCTTCAACCATTGTTTACAACCCTATTCCCTCTCTGATACCACTTGTTGGGTTATATGTAATAAGGATCTAAATAGGGGAAAAAAATACCTAGAGGGGGGTGAATAGGTGTAAACTTATAAACACTCAAAAAATCGTTGCGATAAAAACCCAATGCGGAAATAAAAATAATACGCAAGATTTTTACGTGGAAAACTCCATCACCGGAGTAAAAAAACCACGGGACCGATAACACGGCAGAAATCCACTAGAATTAAAACACGTACAAGGTGATTTACCGTACACACTTACGACTCAACCTTTTCCATACGCTCCTAGAGAATCTTCTCCGCTCGCTCCACGACGCTTCTCGAATCCACGATCTGCGCCCAACGCTGAATCCACGGCGTCCAACGTCGAATCCACGACGTCCGACCGAATCCACGGTCTTCACCCAATAGCACCCTTCGAATCCACGAACGTGCCTCGCTCCGAATCCACGAGAGCGGTTGAACCTTGAATCCACAAGGACACGCGAATCCACGCGCCGATTTTTGGGGTAAATCGTTGTTTTTGGTGGTGATGATCCGCCGAATACTTATATCAAAGATAGATCGGAAATACCATCTAAGTATTCATTAGTTTGATTCAACTCAAGATGTGAGTATGAAAACCTAGAATCAAACTAATCAATATAGATGAAGAAACATAGAGTATTCTCTAATGATTTCCTTTCTTCTCTATATGTGGATCTAGAGCCGTATAAGATGATATATGAAAATAACGGCTATTTGGATTTTCGGCCCCCTATGAAAAAGAGTCATAGGGTCTATTTATAGGTTAGAAACCCTAGGAAGGAGATAAGAATCAAAAACCTAACATTTCTGGAAATTTTACGGACGGCGATCCGGATCGGATTAGCTGTGATCCGGATCGTCGTAACGAGTCAGGCAATTCCAGAAAAACGAAGGTTCGGGATCCGGATCGAAGTGCTTGATCCGGATCGTTCATACAGTTCACCAAACATCAACGTCGGGATCCGGATTGCGAAGCCTGATCCGGATCGTTCAAGGAAGATGGTAAACTCAGTGTTCGGGATCCGGATCAAGAGAGGCTACGATCCGGATTGAACTGGTGTATGAACGAACCACCTTCGGGATCCGGATCGAACAACCTGATCCGGATCCTGAACATGTCCCAAGTCCAGTTTTTTGATTTTTATGCAATGAAAGATTCTTCCAAGTGTTTCTACACTACAAGAAGTATTCGGATCACACAAAATCTTTAGTTAAACATGCCTGATCCTTTTGAATTCTTCTTTCTTGAGATTGAGTTAAATGATCCAACTTTCTTCACCTTCAATCTTCAAGACTTGAGACTTTCACGAAACTACGCCAACTCAAATTCCGTAACAATACGGGCCTTGTCCTCGTCGTCCCTCACAACGTGCGGAATACAGTTAAGTAGTCGAGTAAATTCCCTCTCGTGCTCCGCCACGGTTTTGTCTCCTTGCCTCAAGGTGCGGAGGTCTCTTTCCATTTGCCTTTTTGCGCTCGCCGGAAAATACTTCATTGCGAGCATCTTCTTGAATCGCGGCCATGTGATTGCCGCCAAATCGGTCGTGGGGTCATCCCAAATGTCCGTCCACCACTGGTACGCATCGCCCTCAAGATGGTGTGTTGCCAACCACACCCGGTCCCCCTCCGCTACGAAGGTATCGTGGAAAAGTTTCTCCATGTGTAGAATCCACTTCTCAAAAACCCAATAATCGGGTTCTCTCCATCATATGTCCGAGGCTTGGATTCCCGAAATTCCCTCAAACGAGCCATGAGTCGGTCCCGCTCTTCTCCTGCTACCATCATCGGTAGGACCGTCCTCGCCGATGGAGTCTGAACTGGCAGTGACATCACAACCTCTTCCCGGCGCCCAGCACTCGGAGTGTGATGTGAAGGCTCGGGCACCTCAGGTCGAAGTGCATCGGTCCCTCCACCCATGTGCTCCTGTCGTTGCACGGGTGGGTGCGAAGGGTCTTGAGTTCCCCTCGTCGCCAACTGCTGGGTCAAAAGAGCTTCCAACCTCTGCATCCTTGCATCCTGCCGACGTGAAGCCTCAGCCTGCTCTCGCGCCGCAGCCGACTGCCGCTCCACTACATCAGCTAGCATAGCCAACTGCTCTCTCAAATCTCGGACCTCACTGGATCCGGAAGTAGCGGATGTCTCCGCATCGGCCTCCTCGGCCGTCATGGAGCGAGTCGTAGGCATCACAAACTGTCACAGGCATAAAATGCGTAGGTTAGAATAACCAACGCGAAACGCATCCCCACTCAAAACAAATCCCAATCATGCGAAAGCAAATGAAGCATGCCACAATTATTTCCCGATGTCAGGTTGTCGGCCGCCAACCAGACCTTCCAAGCAAATAGAAGGTACAATCACTTCGATCAACTCCAACTCTTATGAAGTTATATTATTGACCCAATCATGTTACTTTCGCCAAGTAATCATACAAGACCCCGTCTCTCACGTTCTTAATCCTTATGGTCCAACCAGCCTAAGGTTCGCTAGGTCCTCTAAGACTCAACCCTAGGCTCTGATACCAATATAATCTGTCACGCCCCAGGCCCCAGCGGAAGCCTACCCGGCACGTGCACAGACCCGCCGTGTGCACAAGGTACCCCCCCGGTACACACAAGGCGTCTACAACAACAAAGCGGAAAGGAAGCAATATACACATCCTACTAGCAATCAGAGCACAACACAACTAAACTATACATCAAAGAGGAAGTAAATAACAACTTATCAAAATACATGGGTGGTTTCTATGCCAAAATACACTAACACCTCTCCAAGAAACAAAAGAAAAGGTGCCCTGAACCACCTCGAGTGGTGCGTCGGGGATTAGCTAGCTATGCGATAACCCCTTGCCACGGTCCCGAGCCCCTCCCGCTGCGGATGGCTCTGAAAAACAACAACCCAAATGGGGTGAGAACTATTAATCAATAGTTCCCAGTGGGTAAGCCGCCGAGAGGAGCGAAATACACCATTAGGTCAACTGAGGCATAAGATAGTAAAACTGCTGAAATGAAATGCAGAAAATAAACAACTGAAGTAAAGTAAAGTACTCTACTACTATCATGCCTCTATGCTCATGTACAAGGTGATGATGATATGAATCTATCATGTATGTCCAACTACCATAAGAAGTATCATCTAGGTGATATTCAATGTCAAGTTTAATTAACTTTAATCTTTTTCTGTTGAAGACTTTCTTTGAGTCTAAGCTTGAGCCATGCCTCATGGTCCCGTGGTGGCACCCCCCAAGGAGCTATGCCAATCCAACGGCGTCCCAATCGGCACCCAATCCCGCACGGCGATCATGATGTCGCAAATGGCCAACTCCGGAGTGCCGGCTTGGAGGGAGCGACCCTACAAGCATGTGCGAATGAGCACAACGGCAAGCAAGCAAGTCTCGATCATCGTGTCTGAACACGGAATAGCAAGTCATCGTGTCTAAAACACGGAAAAGCATCATCAACCTTTAGGTGGGGTATAGTATTTCAAGTGTCAATGTTTCATATACATATACATTATCTTGCCATAATGAAAGAGTAAAACATTTACAAGTTGTCCCATTGTCTCAAACAGGAATCTGACTATTTCATCTTGATGTACAAAGTTAGAAGTTTTCTACTTGTATCTCACAACACTAGATGGCCTAATGTCTAATGTCCAATTACACATGATCAAGTGTTTAACATGTTCCCAAATTCTATAACAGGTATAGTTTATCTGTTCATATCCAAAAAAGCTTAAGTTCATGAAAATTCCTATTCAATCCCCCCTTAAAGTGCCCATGCACCTACAATGTTTACCTTACTACATAGAGTATGAATTTTCTACACATGAAGGAGTCACCGATTTCGGTGAGGTCAGACCCCCGGATAGCTGCCAAAGCCTTGTGAAGGATCTCTACCAAGAAGCCCACACTTCCTCTTAGCCCTAAGGGAATTTCCAAAGGGTTAAAACATCACAAAACCCTAATCACAAATCCTTAAAATATAGGGAAAAAATAGGTGGAAAATACCTTAGGTTGAGAATCTTGCTAAATCTTGAAATCCAAACAAGAAAAGCTTCAAAACCAACCTACAAGAGTGTTCTACACCCATCAATTCCACCCAAAAGCTATAGGTCAAAAAGCCCCAAAATAACCCTAGTTTTCCAAAAACTAGGTTTTTCCTTCAAAAATCCCAAAAGAAATGAAAAAGAAGTGTTCTAAACCTCTTTGAGCTTGAATCCCACCTTGGAAATGCAAAGGATAGGCACAAACAAGAGCTCCAAACTTCCTTCTTCTCCAAAGTTCTAGCCTCCTCCAAGCTCTTGTAGCAAGCTTCAATGGTGGAGAAGAGGGGGTTGAAGAAGAATCCAAGTAGAGAGATGGGTTGGAGAAGGAAATCCAAGATTCTCCCTCTCACTCTCTCTCTCTCTAAACTTCTCTTGCTTCTCCAAAATGAGAGGAAAAGAGAAGTGGAAGGGGTTAAACACTTAAAGTAACAAAAGCCCAAAAGCCCCCTGCAAGAAACGTTATTTCGTTTCTTAGGGTGTCCAGACCCGAAACGATCGGATTGCCCCCAATCGATCCGAATCCCGAACGTGGAATTTCCAGTTTCGCGCGGGCGCTCGGATTGCCCTCCAATCGATCCGGATCCCGAAGCAAAACTCAAATTTGTCAATTTTTTTGAAAATTTCTCGATTTGCGACCAACTCTCGGCACCTCAGCACCTTCGGAAGCCTACAAAACCATTTCTAAGGTATCATTTAAACCTCCCACAATCGACCGTCGCAATGTGCTAAAGTTAGTGTACTACACTTTAGTGACCCTAGGCTATTGTGTTGGACAATAGGATGACTGCGTGCGAGAGGACTTAGCGAGAGTCTGATTGAGTGTTTACCTCCCCAGAGGGATGGGGCGAGTGATCTTACATGTTATTTCTAGAACGATTATTATGTTGGCTGCAGACACCATAATGCTTTAGTATGGGGTAACATGTTCTAGACTTCGTTTGAGGGCGAGAGAGTTCTGGTCTAATGTTTGTTCTGTTGCAGTGATTTTCGCTGCGCTAGAGGACGCGTTGACAGCGGCGTGAGGGAGTGTGACCTTGGATGGGAGCGAGCGGCGAGGCCGAATAGACGAGAGTCTGAGAGTAACGGACCCAGGTAGCC
>JAQNDB010005098.1:0-20909 GCA_029204045.2 Tillandsia leiboldiana | reverse complement strand
TTTTTACCGTTCTTCTCTTTTCGCTCTTTTAGGTCATTCGACGGTTCTTTAAGATCTATCTTTGTTCGAATTGATCACTAATCTTGCTAGAGATTTCTTATTCGGTTTCTCAATGAGAATCTAAGCAAAGGATCACAATCGAAGCCAATATTGTATCGGCTGAGTTTGTGTAAGATTCGTGAAATTTAAATTCGAAATAAATAAAAGAAAAGAATGGAGTCAAGATGACTCAGAAGTAGAAAGAGCACAAATAGCGCAATTGACCTTTTGCTACTGTGTAAACTGCACAGTTTACGAGACAGGAATATTGCATTTCAAATCCGAAACAAATCTCAAAAATTCGAGATGACCAGTGCGACCGTCTGTCAAACTGATCGAAAATGATATAGATCAAATTCAAATCCGCGGTCGGATCTTCCAGAAATCAGCGAAGAAGCGGGCAGGACCCGCAACTTAAGTGAATAGTGCTGTGAACAGTAGATGAATAGTAACCCCTATTTTCAAATCCCCTTAGTGCCAACGTTAGCCAATTCGCTGTCTGGACTCCGATCATAGCCATCCAGGTAGTCGATTTGATCGGTTTCGTCGTTCTGAACACAATGGCACTGATGGAATTTCCGTTTGACGACCCTAGAGTCTCGAAAAGCGGGATAAACTGTATTTCTGTACAGTACTGATGGACCGAGATTTTATCCGGGCAGTTTCTCGAAAAATAAAAATCGCTACCTGATAGGTTTCGTCGAGCCGGACGTCGTGGCGGGGTCAGAATTTCAGTTTGACAGTCCGGTTGTCTCGAAAAGCATGAAATGGGAGAAAAATCACAGTATTTTGCGTATAGATGCTATATTTTATGTATCGATTTGCACCAAACTGGTAGATGAGGGTCCTTATAGCAAATGTGTTCTACAGCAATGGACTCATAGCAAAATATCAGGATTTGGAGGACTTATCGGCAATTGTACATTATCCACTATATTATATGTACTTGCTCTTTAGGTTTCCAGGAAAACCCTAAAGCCCTGTAGCTTTTTCCCCAGCCGCAACCTCAACACACCCCCTTCTCTGCCGCACTCCACGGGAGCCCGCACCGGCCGCCGCTTCATCGCCGAGAAAGGAAAAAGATCAAGACACCCTCTTGATCTCGGGTGTTGTTGGAGAAGGAAGCACCCAGAGGAGGAGTGAATGCACCAGACCTCTTCTGAGGGTGCCCCTGTGAGGTTGAAACCCGAGCCGAGACCCTGCGCCGTGCGCCGCCGCGGCCACCCACCATCTTCCTCATTTTTCGGCGAGGTAAGGGTTAGAATTTTTATGTTTTCATAAAGGCCCAAGAAGTGTCTCTTTATGTCCCTTATGTAGAGTAGACCCTACCTGTGAAGCCTGAGCCGTCGCCGTCGTCCCGGCCGCCGGTGGGAGCAAGTTCTGCCGGAATTTCTCATTTCGGCCGAGGATGATCCCTAGCTTCATCTGATCGACTAAATCCAGATCAAGACCGTTGATAGTGGTCTTCTTGATGAATTAAAGCTGCTCCTAAAGGTTGGAGTCGATCGGGGGAAGATCCGCGAAGATCCGACTAGCCCTAGAATCGGCCAATTGTGAACCGCGGCCTTCCTCGCCGCCGTGCACCCGAGCCGCTGGCCAACCACCCAGCAAGAACCGGGGATCGAGAGGAAGGATTTGGTCCATCTTGCGCCGGCCCGGGGCCGCCGGCCGGAATCTGCCATTGATGGTGGCCGGTATCACCAAGCTTCGGAAATCTTGGTCTCCGGCGATCGCCGGGGCTCCGTCAAATGGTGAGCGGCCCAGGTAAGTTCCCTTGGTCTCTGTGAAGCCCCCCATCCATTTGCATGTGAAGTCTAACGTAGGTTTGTGTAACCGTAGTTGCACCCCTTGGCAAATCCGAGCTCGGGTGAGCTCCGCCGCCGCGCGTCGCCGCCGCTTCCGGCCGCCGCGTTGTGACCCAGGTACCTCTAAACCCTGCATGCTTGTTGTTCATCCATCTTAGAAGGGCTCTGGGGCTGTCTTTGCAGAAGAACAAGCTCGGGAAAAACTTAGTTGCTTGTTTATATTTTGTGCCCACTACGTGTTCGATGAAATGTTTCAAAGAAGAAAAGTTGGGAATTAGACTTCGATCTAAATATTAAAGTTGTTTTAAATCATCCCCTGAGCTCAGTGCTCACTTCATATTAAATTGGGTCTGAGTGGATGTGTGTGTGGTGCATTGTCAAAGTGTTAGAGAGCGAGGGACTTGGATCTGGTTGATCCATCAGTTTTGGACTGAAAATAGGTGAGCGCTGGTGTCCTGGCACTGTCCAGAGACATTTTGATATATAACATTTTAGTTTATGATGAATGGATTTAAGGTTGTATTAAAAACTAAGTGTTAAGAGAATAGTTGCCCGTAGTAGGGTTTGGGGCTGTTTGCGAAGCCGCGACAGTGTGCTCCTGGCTAATTGGGGTCACTGGACGTGATGCTTGCGTCGGATTTAGGTTTTGAGCAGCGGAAGAAATAAAAATGCATATAAGCTATGTTAGAAGAGTAAATTATGGCCCGAAGTTTTCCTCGGGTTACGTGCTGCCGCAAATGGGTGAGCACGGTGTTCAGCAAGTCGATTTTCACCTGCTGGAGGTGACGGTTCGTTAAAATGATGTTCCGATAAAAAGAACAAGCGAAAACGGCTCTCAAATACGCATAAAAGTACGATTTCTGGAAACCCTAGGGGTCAAAATGCAAATGTAGCATGCTAGCTGTCTTTAGACAGTATTTACACACGTGTTAGGCAATTTATTAGAAGTCTGTAGGTTTCGTTGAGCGGAAATCGGTTTCCGTTCCGTAAACCGGCGAAATTGTCGGTTTTACGGTTTTCGGTGCGACTTTCGTGATCCGGATTGGATTTGGGTATGTGTGAGTCATTCCTGATCAGTATTTCATGATTCAGGTCCTTGCAGTCTGACTCCGGCCCACGAGCCTTCTGTTGGAGTCGTTGGATCGGCCTACATTGAGGTGGGTTATCTTCGGTCCGGGCTTTATCTTTTCGGCCCTCTGTTTGCTTTAGTCCAGTCGGACACCTGTTTTTGATTAGCCCTGATGATTTTGCATGTTCTTGATTATTCCTGATGATTTATGATCTGCCTGATAGACCCTGATCTCCTTAGACATATCACATATACCTGCTTGATTGGTCATTAGTTAGATGATGGTTCATTAGCTCCTATTGGACACATATATCATGTTTGCTCGATCATGGCATAGATTTGCTTATATTCAGAGATACATATTTCTTGTATTCTAGATTGCATGATATATGACTGTGATACATAGACATCTGCATCCCTGTGGGGATTTCCGGCATGTTGCCGATTACCCGGTCTGTGGACCGCGAGATTAGCATTTTGCATTGTGATGATTGTACACCTGCTGTTCGTTCGCGTACGCTGTGGGATTGATCCCCCACATTGCGTTCTTTACCGGTAAAGGGTCTGCTTGACCCGTGAGCTCGCCCCTCTCTTGCTGTATCACTGGGTACGGGGAGCCCCTCGGCGGTACCGATATGAGGAAACTCTCGGCTGTACCTTTTGGTACGAGGATCCTCTCGGCTATATCAATGGTACGGGGTTTGCGGTTCAGTTCTGCTAGGTGGAATCCAGGATGATTGTGGTTGGCTTGGCATAGATATCTTCGCCTGAGGTCCCCGTGACCAATAGTGGCATCGGTTAGTATTTGATATTCTTGTGATTGATGCATAGCTTTTATACTTCCACGTTCTAGCATGCCTATTGCAGTACCTATTATTGTTCAGTACATTTCGATTATCAGTGGTTTTGCCTGAGGTCCTCGTGACCAATAGTGGCATTGATGGGGTACTTGATATTCTGGTGATTGATGCATAGCTCGTATACTTTCATGTACTAGCATGCTTTACTTCAGTTAGACTTGATTGCCACCCTGATTGATTCTGATATCTCTATACTCGTTATATACAGTATTATGATTATGCTTCCTGCCAGTTTGTTTTACGTATCTACTATTTGATTTTTAGTAGACCTGTATTTGATCACTCAGTTGTCTGCTCGATTTTATACAGTCATTGATTTCCAGCATTATTATCTGCAGTCCCCTTATGCCTGATTATGACAGTTATATTCTGATTTTCAGCATTTATTACTTGCGGTTTCATTACCCTTGATTACCTGCCTATTCAGTTATCGGTGGATTTTTGTTGATTATCAGTAGATCTTATTTGTTATTCAGCTTTACCCTATGATTTTACTATCCGCAGATTATTGTACCCAGTAGGTATGATTAGCTATTTCTCGGCTCGTCGTGCCCACTGGGATACACTCCGGTGTGTCTCACACCCTTGGGTGACTGTTTTCAGGTCGAGCGGGTGTTGGGATGTCGGGACGAATTGGCGAGGTATCGATATAGAGGTTGACCCTGGACAGCCGAAAAGTTATGTATTAGATGTTTGAGAGAAAGGAAATTGTATTTCAGTTGTAAAGTTTACTTGTTGTTGTTGTGGTAGTACGTAGTTAATACTTTGATGTTGTTACCAAGCTAGCCGTGCATATATAGAAAGGCTCAATTCCATAGGGAATTGGGACTCTTCTATATGTGGCGGTCTGTCATTGCCTGGCTATTTTTGCAACTTTGATTTTTTTTTTTTTTAAAAAAAAATTTATACACTGGTTTTTGAACTCGGGGCGTGACAGTTTGCGTCGTGGATTCGACGTGGCATCGTGGATTCGGTGTGCTGAAGGCGTTTCGTGGATTCGAAACGTGTGCTCGTGGATTCGAGTGGCGTTCGTGGATTCGAACGTGTGCAGTGGACGTGCAATCGGTGGAGCGCAAGGTCCGAAGAAGTTGAAGAAGGGGTTGAATCCGTGGAGACGGTAATCACCTTGTTATTCTTCTTTTCTTAGTGGATTGTTATTGCGTGGACATCCAATCGGTGAGCGCAAGGTCCGAAGAAGTTGAAGGAGGGGTTGAGTCCGTGGAGTCGGTAATCACCTTGTTATTCTTCTATTCTTAGTGGATTGTTATTGCGTGTTGGTCCCGTGGTTTTTCTCCTGGATTGGAGTTTCCACGTATATCTCGGTGTGCTGTTTTTATTTCCGCATTGGTTTTTATTTTGCACTGAGATTTGGTTTTATAAGTATTACACCTATTCACCCCCCCTCTAGTTGTTTGATAGTACCTATTTAGATCCTTGTGGATCCATAAAAACCTACAATTGGTATCAGAGCGGGTTTTAGGTTTATCTATCATGTTGGGTGAAAGTGGTAATATTTATAGACCTCCTCTTTTTGATGGGACTAATTATGCTTATTGGAAAGTGCGGATGAGAGCTTTTCTCATCGCAATTGATGAGCGGGTATGGCAATCCGTGGAATACGGTTGGGTGCATCCTGTTGAGGAAGTAGGAAATTCTACTACCCCAAAACCTCGCTCTAGATGGTCCAAAGAGGAATTTGAAAGATCTTCTTACAATGGGAAAGGTATGAACGCTTTATTTAATTCTCTTTCCTCGACTGAGTTCACACGAATTTCCGCGTGTGAAACCGCGAAGGAAATTTGGGATATTCTCAAAATTACACATGAGGGTACTAATCTTGTAAAAATTCAAAAGCTCCAGATGCTTACAAGTCAATTTGACTCTATTCATATGGAAGAGCATGAATTGTTTACAGATTATTACACTAGACTTCAAGATGTAATCAATACTTGTGCTAATTTAGGAGAAAAGATCCCGGAGTCGAAAATTGTAAGAAAGATACTTCGGACTCTTCCGGAACGGTTTAGGGCAAAGGTTACCGCCATTGAAACCGTTAGTCATCCGGATGAGATGAGTGTAGAGGAATTAGTAGGTGCTTTGCAAACTTATGAAATGACTTTTCCTACTAATCAAGTTTCTTCCAAGTCTTCTTCTAAGCTTACAGGTATTGCATTCAAATCAACAAAGGAAGAAGATAGCGAATCAAGTTCCGACGATGAAATCTCTTTTGCCGATTTTGAAGAACAATTGGCGCGGATCACAAAGAAATTTCGTCGGAAATTTTGGAAGAATCGAACCGATGGATCTTCATCCACGAAACCATCTAAAGGATCATCGGGTTCTAAATCCTCTAACCTCAAAAGCTTTGCAAAACCTTCTAAAGGAAAAAGATGAATTCGAAGGGGAAATCCAATGCTATAGATGCAAAGGCTACGGCCATATTTCAACGGATTGTCCTTCTCCGAAATCATATAAAAAGAAGGCTTTGCAAGCGAAAACTTGGGACGATTCTACTTCTAATGAATCGACCTCAAGTAAAGAGGAAAAAGTCGTTGCTTTTCATGCCTCTCAAATTCCCTCTTCTAATTGTGTTTATCATCTTTAGTCACTGACTCTATTCCTTTGATTTTGCATGAAACATCAACATCCGGCGGAGAGTCATCAAGTGAGGGGGAGTCGGACGAAGAAGAACTCGTTGAGGCATATCAACAACTTCTTGCGGAATCAAGAAGATGGCCAAACATATCAAGAAGTTGAGGAAGCAACGACTTGAAGATCAAGACGAGAATCATGCTTTAAAGATAAAACTTCATGATCTCGAGGAGGAACAAGGACGTTTATTGGATAACAATAAAATCCTCCAAGAAAAGCTAAACCAATCGGAGACAAACGCTAAATCATATATGGACAAGATTGGTTTTCTAGAAAAACAGTTTGAGGAGATTCATGTCACCAACCAAGCATTGACCAAGCAAGTTCATGAACTCAAATCCGACATACAAAGGCTTTCAACCGTTTCCAAGAAACTTGATTGTATGTCGGATTAGGTCAAACAAGCAAGGTTGGTTTGGGTTTTAAAAAGGATCAAACTGTGCATGCTTCAAGTTCCACATTCAAATTGAAAGGAAGAACGTGTCACCTTTGTGGACTTGAAGGACATTTGGTGAAGGATTGCCCGAAAAAAGAGAAAGAAAAATTCTTCGGCAACTTCATCTACGGAGCGAACTCAACGGAATCAAAAGACACATCAAGTCAAAGGAGTTCACTCAACCCACCAAAGGTCCGAGCCACAACATCAATCATACAAGTGGATCATTGCGAGGCAAAGACCTAAGGTGGACCAACAGTCAAAGCTATCACCCCCGGCCACAACGAATCAAGACAACCCAAAATCCAGCGATTTTGGATTCGGAAAGGTGATATCTTTCCTTGTCTTAAGTTCTAAATAGCTTATGACTGTATGTAATGCTTTGATTGGTTTTTCCTTCATATTTTTCTTAATCTTTGCATTACATGTTTTCAATGCTCTTCGTTTTTATGTTTTTTTTTTTTTGAACAAAAGGTTTTTAATGAACAAGTGCATTGAATAAAAAAAAAAGAGGGGGGGGCTTCACGGTTATTCACTCCAAATTAATTTTATATGGATTATCAACTTATACTCCATAATCATAATCTTGAAGATACTTTATTATAGGAGTTTTGATATTATAAGCAATCAAATTGTAGAAATCATGTGGATCTTTAGATGCTTAATCTATCTCGGTTGGGTGATTTCATTGTGATAAACGTGAGACAACCGATAGACTAAAATTTGGGATTTAATTCTTTCACGTAAGAGATTGCATCTTACAAGGGTAATGAAATGAATTGTAAAAGATGTGGAAAGAGTTACAATCCGAAAGGAGTTGTGAAAACTACCACCACATGTTGGAAAGAGCTGCCACCCCAGGTCGTCCCGGTTTGTGTGTGAAGCTACCACATGTTATGGATGCTTGGAAAATATTTTATGATAATTTTTAGTTGAAGCGTTCGGAGATTATATTCAAAGTTCTTATTTTGAACAATCTCCTGGTTGGTATAAGGTGGGATAGTTTGAAAGATGCTCAAAGAGCCACCCTTAGGTATTTTAGTGCTTATCTCAAATTTGAAAGGGTAAAATTCAAAATTGATGTTATTTGGAAATCTCTCTAAGTCATCTTTGTAAATCCGTTACATCTTGATAGACTTTGGATCTCAATATTATTTTGATGACTTGTGTTTGATGAATATAACATGAAAAACGGTTTATAATGTTTTACCTTTATTTTTCATGATTTTGGAGTAAATCTTTTTAATTTTTATAATTAATTGGATTGAATGACATCTATGTGAATTCATTGTTTTTCAAAGAACTTAAATAGATTTCTTGATGGTATACAAATCGGTATTTGAAAAGATTTCAAAATTTGGATTTGTTTCAAGAAATTTTTGCTCTTTGGCTCTGTTGTTCCGGTACCTGCTTTTTAGTACCTGAAAATCCAATCCGGATTAGAAAATCCAATCCGGATCCCGAATGTGAATTTTTCTGGTTTTTCACTTGCGTACCGGTACTACATTTTTAGTACCGGAACTACTTTGCGGATGGCGGATCACCCACTGCCTGTCAATCCGGATCCCGAACGAAGGTTTTTCGTTTTTTACACTACGTACCGATACGCGACTTCTTGTACCGGTACGCGATCTGGAATTCTTTATATTCCGAAACTCCAAGTTTTTTAATTCATCTCTCCCACTTCAAAACCCTCCCTCTCTCTCTCTAAAACATCTCTAAGGGTTTTCTCATCAAGATCAAGAGATTTGTTGCTCTCATTTGTAAGTTTCTACATTAATCTTGCTTTCTTTAACTTCAAAACCCTAATTTTTAGGTTTTGATGTGTTATTTTGGGATTTTTGAGTTGATTCTTACCCCAAATGAAATCTCTTGCTTAAATTACCCTTAATTCATGTTTAGAACATATATGGTTGCTTTCTATCTAATTAGATTCATGTTTTCATGCTTATTTGATTGAATCTAACACTTTCATATGTTCTTAGCATAAAAGAAATTGAGAATTAGGGCTTTTAATGTAAATGATTTTTAAATGATGAATCATCAATTGTGACATGTTTAGAATGTTTCTTAGACATGTTTAAACCTTCCTATAAGATCAAATCATAGTGCATTGTGTTCTTTGTAGGAAATGGCATTTTCGTGGCTTCTTGCACTAGTGATTTTGATGGCCACTGGAAGTGGACGTGGTCGCGGTTCTGGAAAGAAAAAGGCCACTAAACGATCACGCAATGAGGATTCAACTAGCTCAGATTCTGAACATTCCTCAGAATATGAAGAGGAATCAGTTCAAGGAAAGGGGAAAGCACCTTTGGCTTCAAGGAAAAAGAAGAGTGCAGATTCTCCTCCGCGTAGAAGTACCGGTGGACCGATAATACGCGAGCGCTCTCAACGGAGATCAAATGTTGATGAAAGCGAAACGCATGTGAGTGCAAAACGCCGTGCCAGATTTGCAAACCGCACATGCATTGGAGAGCGACACGTGAATTTTAATGAGCTATGTCGTGAGGTGCCAGACTTTGCAAGGCTTTGGAACGAAGTCATATTCGGCCACTTGGCAGAGGTTCAACCTAAGATGGGTTTTTGTGTGGAGATCATCAGGGAATTCTACATGCGAGGTAACATACTTCAAAAAGACCATGACACCGGAGCCTTCGTCTTTGAAACAACAGTTAGAGACGTCAAGTTTGACATTACTCCAGCAGTAATTGGTGCAAACCTTGGATTAGCTGTTGACACTACTGGTCTATATTATACTGATGGTAATTCCAACATGACACCCATTGTGTGGTGACCCAGATCTCTGTAGGGCTTCTACAGTGCGATTAGCAGCTTCTGGAGGCCTATGTGGCATGTCGGCGGTGTTTCTGCACCCATTTGGACTCAAGTGATGGACTTCGGGTGTATAATCGATCACGTGAGTGATCGGAGGACCCCGTCGGATGTTTAGAAGTGGTTTCGCGCGAAATGGTTATTAAAATTGGACTCAGCGCGAAATTTGAGTAAAGAACACTTCTCCGTGAATTTTCGGCAAATTTTAGAAGAGGAATTTGGCAAATCGGACTTCGGATTTGGATTCAGCGCGCGAAAACGGTCAAGATGGACTATTTACTTGTATTTTTCGGAGCCCGGATGACCCGGCACGGATTTCAAGGTATTTGGTACTGTTCCGGCCGCCGGAGGGGCGCCGGCGGCGGCGGCGGGCGGCGGAGCGCGGCGGCTGGCGGCGGCGGAGGCGCGCGGTCCACCGCGGAGGCGTGCACCCGGGCGGAGGACGCGTGGCGCCTTCAGGTTGGCCGGCGCAGTGGGCGCGGTCCACGGAAGAGGCGCGGGTGCACGGTGGACCAGGTGGCGACACGTGGCGGCTGGTTGTTGGCGGGTCCTGGTGCGCGCGGTCCACGCAGCGGCAGGGTCTGCCTCGGGATGCGTGCCCGGCACGGGGCCGCGGGCGGCGCGGCCGCGCACGTGGGCGCACGTGGGCGCGGCGTGGGCGCGGTCGGAGGCGTCGTGGGGGCGCCACGTGGCGCCCCGTGGTTGGTCGGGCGCACCGGTGCACGACCTCTGGTCGCGACACGTGGCGTCCCGTGGTTCGTCGCGGTGCGTGCGCCGGGTGCGGGGAGCAGGAATGGGACGCGTGGCGGGCCTAGGGGATTTCGGGCGTGAACAGTAACGGGCCCGGCCTGTTACTGTAGCAGCCCGGAATGCCAAGCGCCCGAAACTTTGGGCCAAAAGTCCAAAATTCGAATTTTTTCGGGCTGGGCCTATAAATAGCTGTCTTGTGGGGGAGTTTTGCCCCCTTTCCCGAGCTCCCCTGCCCATGGCCCCTTTAGCAAAGTTGGAGATCTTCATCTTGCGCATCTTCTGGCAGAGGCCCGGATTTTTTGGAAGCCGCGGCGTCGACGACTTCGGCATCGGAGCGCAGTGTGGCGATTTTTCATCGGAGGCCCGTTATCGTCGCAGTTTGATCTGAGAGGTCTACAGAGCTACTCTGTCAGTATTTTTGGACGATTTCTGCGGCGTTGGAATCACGAGAGGTACGTCTTCGACTTTCGTGTTGATCATCTTGCTGGATTCAGAGTTTATGATACGGTTTTCGAGGCATTTCTAAGCCGCTGTTTTCTGGTGGAGTTTTTGGACAGCGGCCCCTTGCCGGAATTTTATCTCCGCACCCGAGTGTCGGATTGAGACGAGCCTATACACTTTTTGGATCTACTCGTCGCAAGGATTATCATTGTATTTTTCCGGGATTTTTCTGAGGTTTGCCCGAAGGTATACTATTTCCCTTTTATCTGTGTTTGAGTTTACAGTTGTGTGGTTGTGAGTGTTTGCGCACCTGTATTGTGGAATTTGTAACTTGGCCTACGGGGCTCCAAATTGGGCGTGCAGGTACCCGTTTCGAAGGTATCGACGCGAGGATCGCAGCAGTATTTTTATTGGAATTTTTAGAGTTCGTTTTACAGGTGAAAATTTCGCATTTAGGGGACTGTTCCCAGCAGATTTGTGATGCTTGGATTTTATGGAATTAAGTGTATCTTTGGGTTGTGTTTTTGTACCCAGGAGGTATTGATCACTGTTCCTGTATCGTTGGATTGGTGGGTGTGCAGAGATATCTGTTTCTGGACTGTCTCAGCTGTGCGACTCCGGACTGTTAGCATTTTCAGGTGGGTGGCCTTGTCTTCATGACCTATGGACTGTGCATTAATTCTATCTGTGTAGGGACTTGCATGTTATAGATGTGTTCTATATAGCATGCTAGATTATAGGAATTGATGTTCCTAATGCTGTTAGATGATCATGTGTTTATTTTCCTTCCCTACAAGCTGTTGATTATGGTTATCTTGGAACTTGACCTAGCACCCCGTCATATGTTGCATGTGTAACCAGACTAGTAGAAAACCCTCACTTGGGCTAGGGTTATTTCTGCTTTAGACATCCACACTTCTACTTTCCTGGACATAGTGTCCTTCCTCGCCCGGGTAGTGGGCCGAGTGGTCAGGTGTTATCTTTTAGTGTGGGATGCATGTTACACTCGTGCTTGGGAGCAGAGTGGCGTCTGGTAGATGTAGTTGGTTGTTCATCTGTAGCGGGAGCCGTTTGGGTAGACGGCGGTCCCGAGATGTTTTATTTTTCTTGTTTTATCTGTCGCCGCTGTGATAGTGGCAGCGGTAGATCAGTGTTAGCAGGACCTTAAACCCAGAACCTTTTTGGACACACACATGATTTTTGTCAACCAAATATTTTCTTCCAAGCATCGTAGGGTCGCCTGAGTCTGTTCCTGTTTGATTGGACGAAGGCATTAGCCCTTCGAGGCTTAGATATAAAACTTGGTTTCAACTGTTTTCCTAAGCAGAACTAAAAATCATTAAATATGGATTTCTTACAGATCAGATGGCTTCAGTAAGAAATGTCACAGTTTTTCCTATAAATTAACCACCGAGATGATTCGAGTGGTCTGGGTTCTAAGGTCTGCCTTTTCTTGGGACGAGAACAACGAGAGGCTATGCCTAGAGCCTGTTCTTGTTTGATTTGGGTTGTAGGTCTAGTCTTTCGGTGTTCCCGGACCCTTCATTGGGTCAGTGGTTGAGATGTTCGGCCTGTTTGGCCTGTTGAGTCAGCTGTTCGCTGTGGATGCGATGTCGGCCTGTTGAGGCAGTTGTTCGCAGTAGATGCGACGTTTGGCCTGTTTGGCCTGTTGAGACAGTTTCTCGCAGTGGATGCGACTTGGTGCCATGAGTTGGCAGAGTGTGATCTAGAGGTTGTTTCTCTGATTTAGTGGTGGAGGTGGTTCTCCCACTTAGCCTTGAGGATCTTGGGGTTCTGGCAGATCGAGTCGTGGAGGTTTCCCGACTCAGCCATGGTCGTGCATTTATCAGATTGAGTCGTTGAGGGTTCTCCGACATAGCTGTGGGAGTGTGTTGGGCTATTCCTGTTCGAGTCGAGGTTCTTTTTCCGACCGAGTTGCGCTTTGAGCTTGGAGTTACCGATCTGTTTGATCGTGGATCATAGCCTGCATGAGCCACATTTGGCTTGACAGAGATACTTTACAGAGATACTTGAGATGGGTTACTTTTTACTCGAGCGGGTCGCTCCCCTCGAGTGCCACTCCGGAGTAGGCGAGACCGGGTTGTTGTACCGGCGTGAGATTGAGCTTTTCTATCGCGACTTGTCGTTGCATTTGTCCCTCTGGCTGTGCTGGTGTTGGCAGTCATGGACGTCCTACGTAAGTCCGCTCCTCCGGGACGTAACGGCAGTAGGTTGGCAGTCATGGACGTCCTACGTAAGTCCGCTCCTCCGGGACGTAACGGCAGTAGGTTGGCGCAGGCTTGACTGGACCTGATGAGGCAGTCAGTTCAGATTGGGTGATCAGAGATGAGAGTTAGTTGTGGCTCATGTTCCTTCTGTTCCACTTCTTGAGCATCTAGATAGAGGCATAGTAGCTGTAGAGTTTACTTTTCCCCAGCTTTCCTTACAGCACTGTATTTGTTACTTTATGCCTCTAGTAGACTTAGTGGGCAGACCGTTGGGCTTGTTGGCGGCACCCACTGAGAACTACTTGGGACGTAGTTCTCACACCCGTCGTGGTGTATTTTCCCACATGGACTTCTACTCCTGTTCCTGCTGCTCCTGTTGCTGCTTCTTCAGATCGAGGTGAGGGAGTCGCGAGCTAGATCCCTACCAGTCGTCGTCCAGAGAGTAGATGTACCCTTATCATTTTGAGAGTTTCTTGTTGAGACCTTGTTGTGAGGTATAGAGTTGCACTTTTCTTTCAGAGTTGAGTGACTTGTACTTTGGTGAGGACTTTGTATTAATTTATTTTATTTCCAGCAGGTTTTTTTCAGCTCTGATATCTGGATAGTTTAGTATCTATCTTTTGCAGGTTTGGCGCTTCGTCTATACGGGGTTCACCGTATGGGCGGCGGATCTGTTGGCGAGCCCGGGTCGCAGTTTCGACGCCGGGGCGTGACAGATTAGAGTGGTATCAGAGCCTAGGTTGTAGGTCATCGAGGACTTAGAAACCCTAGGCTGGTGGATGGACATTAGGATGACTACGTGAGAGTCGTGACTTTTAGCGAGAGTCCTGATCGAGTTTTGTACCTCTCCCAAGAGACGGGATGAGTGATTGGCATGTTTATGCTCCTAAGCGATTATGTTGGCTGCAGACAACATAATGTTGTGGAATTGGTAACATGCCTTAGACTTTCGCTGGATTGGGTCATATGATTGTTGTGTCCTGATGTTTGTTATTGTGCAGTGGACCTACGATGCTTTTGAGACGTCGTGCAGTGAGGAATGCGCATTCCGCATCTGATGAGTAACCCGAGTAGCGGGAGGCAGAGCGAGACCCAGGAGTTATGGGTCCAGATGGCACAGATGTCGGAGGCTGTCTGATGCCAGGAAGAAGCCATGGAACGTTTGATGCGCTTGTTGGAGCAGAGAGCATAGCTAGTTGCAGTACCGCTTGAGTGTCCTCCAGTACTTCTTCTTCCTATGCAGGGGTATCTCAGTTGTACCAGTGGCGCCGATGGAGCGAGCAGCCCCCTCCGTGCCGACGAGCAGTGCCGAGGCACCGAGGCAGGGTGGATAGTGGATAGTAGCTGAGCTTCGGGACGTCATTGATCGATGGAGCCAGTCCAGGCAGTTGAACCATCCCGATTCACAGGTTTGAGTTGGAGCCTTTGTAGGCAGAATTGGGGTTGGTGGTGATGGAGAGACTATCTGAGAGCCTTCATGTGCTAGGGAGTTTATGCAGTTGTTGAACTGCACGCTCCAGGTTTCGAGGGATGAGACGCATAGGATATGTTTGACGGGGAATGGTTTGTGCCAGGATACCTTTCAGTGTAGTTGGTCCCTCCGTCTTGGATTATTGACGCTTCGATGGGTAGGCTTTGTGTGTGGAGCGTGGCGTTGCAGTCCCTTGGATAGGGATCTGCCGCCAGAGGCGAGTGCTGGATATCGGCGCTTGGCGTCGGGTGATGGAGGACAGACCGACCGGTAGCGGCATTTTTGATCTCTTTACCTGGATAGCGAATTTTCCGAGATGCCAGAGATCGGGTGGACCCCGACGGCAGCATCAGCATCTATTTCAGAGTAGCGCAGCGGTAGCGTGGTTTTGTTATCTGCGGAGGACTTGACCTTCTGCGGGGCAGACGAGAGGAGATTTGGTTGTTGAGGTCGTTAGAGCACACTGGTTATAGCGACAGTGTGAGGAGGTGCTTACGGCGGCACCGGGACCCAAAGATATCTCTGTTGCCACGAGATTCCGGGTGTGATTCCACCTGAGCTGTTGTTAATGCCGCCGATTCGGGAGATAGAGTTTAAGTTTGGCGTGGTTCGGGGACCGCGCCACCCTCGACAGCACCTCATTGGGATAGTGCCAGTAGAGCTGTGAGAGCTGATGGCGCAGTTGCAGGATCTTATGTGATCGAGGGGTCTGTTTGACCTAGTGCCCACGCCGTTGATATACGGTGGTGATGCCACATCGTTGATACACGACTGTGAGGGCCCTTTATGGTTCGTGTGTAGTCAGGTCCGAGTATTATTCTGGACCTTTTGATGGAGTCATACTCCGGCAGTTATTGTTTGGTGCGGGTACCTACTTGGAATCAGACAGCCGAGGACCTTGCCTTGATGGCGTTCAGGACACGGTAGGGCATCTTGAGCTCTTAGTGAGGCCAATTGGATTGATTAACACGCCCTGCCACTCTTTGGGTTTGAGGAATTGTGCTCCAGCTGTACTTGATCACATTGGTAATAAGATCCTCCAGGGATATTATGATCTACTCCCAGAGCGACTTGGAGCATGAGGAGCACTGGTGGATGTGTTAGTATGCTGTGTGGATGAAGCTTATGCCAGGTTATTGGGATACAAGTTTTAGCTTTAGAAGCTTACTTCTTGGGTCACATTGTGTTAGCCATAGGAGCGGCGGTGGATTTCCAGCCAATGTGGATGCTATTTGAGTTGGCTGAGATCAACATTTATTGTTGAGGTGAGGAGCTTGTTGGATTTCGCAGTGCCAGGAGAGCATGGCGAATGGATGATGAGACTGGTACTAGCGCCGATTGCAGCTTTGCCAGAGATGGGGGATGGACCTTTGTGTTAGTGGTGCCTCCCATAGTGGCTGTGGAGTTACCATTGGGTTATTCTTGTGTATTCAGTATCACCGCGACAGGGCCACTGTGGTGGCGGATACCTGGAGCCGGATAGCTTTTCGGGGTTGAGTTTAGTGGTTCCTCAGTTGGCGCTGGGTGGGACCGTTGAGGAACAGGGCTCGAGGTTGTGTCCCTGAGGGTCCCTTTTGACGGTAGACTGCGGTGAAGCAGTCCATGCGGATGGTCAGGATCCGAGAGTGATTGAGCGAGGACCCTAGCCGATTAGGGCTTCTTTTCTTTGGATGACCGTATGGGTATGTTTCGGATCGCCTGGTTGAGCTGTCACTAGGGAGCGGTTTTGGTGCGTGCTACATTGGTTGTTCTCTCTTTTCCCCCAGCCTTTTCCTTCCACGTCTCAGCTCGGGAGTGTCAGGCTTGTGGATTCCTCGCCCGTGATGGACTCGTTTCCCTCTGAGATCTGCGAGTACTTGTGGTACGATGGACGCCCGTTGCGAATTCTGGCTCGTGAGATGAGAGAATTACGCAATTTGGGCCATGCCGGACCGGTTGTTGTTGTTGTTGTGGAGTAATCACGGGGAGGAGACAGGTGACTCGAGAGCTGGAGACGGCAGTGTTATGTACCTACCCTTGTTTCTGTGGCACCTTTTGGGTTGAGCTAGGTTCGAGGACGAAACTTTCTTTTAGTGGGGGAGGATGTGGTGACCCAGATCTCTGCAGGGCTTCTACAGTGCGATTAGCAGCTTCTGGAGGCCTATGTGGCATGTCGGCGGTGTTTCTGCACCCATTTGGACTCAAGTGATGGACTTCGGGTGTATAATGGATCACGTGAGTGATCGGAGGACCCCGTCGGATGTTTAGAAGTGGTTTCGCGCGAAATGGTTATTAAAATTGGACTCAGCGCGAAATTTGAGTAAAGAACACTTCTCCGGGAATTTTCGGCAAATTTTAGAAGAGGAATTTGGCAAATCGGACTTCGGATTTGGATTCAGCGCGCGAAAACGGTCAAGATGGACTATTTACTTGTATTTTTCGGAGCCCGGATGACCCGGCACGGATTTCGAGGTATTTGGTACTGTTCCGGCCGCCGGAGGGGCGCCGGCGGCGGCGGCGGGCGGCGGAGCGCGGCGGCTGGCGGCGGCGGAGGCGCGCGGTCCACCGCGGAGGCGTGCACCCGGGCGGAGGACGCGTGGCGCCTTCAGGTTGGCCGGCGCAGTGGGCGCGGTCCACGGAAGAGGCGCGGGTGCACGGTGGACCAGGTGGCGACACGTGGCGGCTGGTTGTTGGCGGGTCCTGGTGCGCGCGGTCCACGCAGCGGCAGGGTCTGCCTCGGGATGCGTGCCCGGCACGGGGCCGCGGGCGGCGCGGCCGCGCACGTGGGCGCACGTGGGCGCGGCGTGGGCGCGGTCGGAGGCGTCGTGGGGGCGCCACGTGGCGCCCCGTGGTTGGTCGGGCGCACCGGTGCACGACCTCTGGTCGCGACACGTGGCGTCCCGTGGTTCGTCGCGGTGCGTGCGCCGGGTGCGGGGAGCAGGAATGGGACGCGTGGCGGGCCTAGGGGATTTCGGGCGTGAACAGTAACGGGCCCGGCCCGTTACTGTAGCAGCCCGGAATGCCAAGCGCCCGAAACTTTGGGCCAAAAGTCCAAAATTCGGATTTTTCGGGCTGGGCCTATAAATAGCTGTCTTGTGGGGGAGTTTTGCCCCCTTTCCCGAGCTCCCCTGCCCATGGCCCCTTTAGCAAAGTTGGAGATCTTCATCTTGCGCATCTTCTGGCAGAGGCCCGGATTTTTTGGAAGCCGCGGCGTCGACGACTTCGGCATCGGAGCGCAGTGTGGCGATTTTTCATCGGAGGCCCGTTATCGTCGCAGTTTGATCTGAGAGGTCTACAGAGCTACTCTGTCAGTATTTTTGGACGATTTCTGCGGCGTTGGAATCACGAGAGGTACGTCTTCGACTTTCGTGTTGATCATCTTGCTGGATTCAGAGTTTATGACACGGTTTTCGAGGCATTTCTAAGCCGCTGTTTTCTGGTGGAGTTTTTGGACAGCGGCCCCTTGCCGGAATTTTATCTCCGCACCCGAGTGTCGGATTGAGACGAGCCTATACACTTTTTGGATCTACTCGTCGCAAGGATTATCATTGTATTTTTCCGGGATTTTTCTGAGGTTTGCCCGAAGGTATACTATTCCCCTTTTATCTGTGTTTGAGTTTACAGTTGTGTGGTTGTGAGTGTTTGCGCACCTGTATTGTGGAATTTGTAACTTGGCCTACGGGGCTCCAAATTGGGCGTGCAGGTACCCGTTTCGAAGGTATCGACGCGAGGATCGCAGCAGTATTTTTATTGGAATTTTTGGAGTTCGTTTTACAGGTGAAAATTTCGCATTTAGGGGACTGTTCCCAGCAGATTTGTGATGCTTGGATTTTATGGAATTAAGTGTATCTTTGGGTTGTGTTTTTGTACCCAGGAGGTATTGATCACTGTTCCTGTATCGTTGGATTGGTGGGTGTGCAGAGATATCTGTTTCTGGACTGTCTCAGCTGTGCGACTCCGGACTGTTAGCATTTTCAGGTGGGTGGCCTTGTCTTCATGACCTATGGACTGTGCATTAATTCTATCTGTGTAGGGACTTGCATGTTATAGATGTGTTCTATATAGCATGCTAGATTATAGGAATTGATGTTCCTAATGCTGTTAGATGATCATGTGTTTATTTTCCTTCCCTACAAGCTGTTGATTATGGTTATCTTGGAACTTGACCTAGCACCCCGTCATATGTTGCATGTGTAACCAGACTAGTAGAAAACCCTCACTTGGGCTAGGGTTATTTCTGCTTTAGACATCCACACTTCTACTTTCCTGGACATAGTGTCCTTCCTCGCCCGGGTAGTGGGCCGAGTGGTCAGGTGTTATCTTTTAGTGTGGGATGCATGTTACACTCGTGCTTGGGAGCAGAGTGGCGTCTGGTAGATGTAGTTGGTTGTTCATCTGTAGCGGGAGCCGTTTGGGTAGACGGCGGTCCCGAGATGTTTTATTTTTCTTGTTTTATCTGTCGCCGCTGTGATAGTGGCAGCGGTAGATCAGTGTTAGCAGGACCTTAAACCCAGAACCTTTTTGGACACACACATGATTTTTGTCAACCAAATATTTTCTTCCAAGCATCGTAGGGTCGCCTGAGTCTGTTCCTGTTTGATTGGACGAAGGCATTAGCCCTTCGAGGCTTAGATATAAAACTTGGTTTCAACTGTTTTCCTAAGCAGAACTAAAAATCATTAAATATGGATTTCTTACAGATCAGATGGCTTCAGTAAGAAATGTCACAGTTTTTCCTATAAATTAACCACCGAGATGATTCGAGTGGTCTGGGTTCTAAGGTCTGCCTTTTCTTGGGACGAGAACAACGAGAGGCTATGCCTAGAGCCTGTTCTTGTTTGATTTGGGTTGTAGGTTCTAGTCTTTCGGTGTTCCCGGACCCTTCATTGGGTCAGTGGTTGAGATGTTCGGCCTGTTTGGCCTGTTGAGTCAGCTGTTCGCAGTGGATGCGATGTCGGCCTGTTGAGGCAGTTGTTCGCAGTAGATGCGACGTTTGGCCTGTTTGGCCTGTTGAGACAGTTTCTCGCAGTGGATGCGACTTGGTGCCATGAGTTGGCAGAGTGTGATCTAGAGGTTGTTTCTCTGATTTAGTGGTGGAGGTGGTTCTCCCACTTAGCCTTGAGGATCTTGGGGTTCTGGCAGATCGAGTCGTGGAGGTTTCCCGACTCAGCCATGGTCGTGCATTTATCAGATTGAGTCGTTGAGGGTTCTCCGACATAGCTGTGGGAGTGTGTTGGGCTATTCCTGTTCGAGTCGAGGTTCTTTTTCCGACCGAGTTGCGCTTTGAGCTTGGAGTTACCGATCTGTTTGATCGTGGATCATAGCCTGCATGAGCCACATTTGGCTTGACAGAGATACTTTACAGAGATACTTGAGATGGGTTACTTTTTACTCGAGCGGGTCGCTCCCCTCGAGTGCCACTCCGGAGTAGGCGAGACCGGGTTGTTGTACCGGCGTGAGATTGAGCTTTTCTATCGCGACTTGTCGTTGCATTTGTCCCTCTGGCTGTGCTGGTGTTGGCAGTCATGGACGTCCTACGTAAGTCCGCTCCTCCGGGACGTAACGGCAGTAGGTTGGCAGTCATGGACGTCCTACGTAAGTCCGCTCCTCCGGGACGTAACGGCAGTAGGTTGGCGCAGGCTTGACTGGACCTGATGAGGCAGTCAGTTCAGATTGGGTGATCAGAGATGAGAGTTAGTTGTGGCATCATGTTCCTTCTGTTCCACTTCTTGAGCATCTAGATAGAGGCATAGTAGCTGTAGAGTTTACTTTTCCCCAGCTTTCCTTACAGCACTGTATTTGTTACTTTATGCCTCTAGTAGACTTAGTGGGCAGACCGTTGGGCTTGTTGGCGGCACCCACTGAGAACTACTTGGGACGTAGTTCTCACACCCGTCGTGGTGTATTTTCCCACAGGGACTTCTACTCCTGTTCCTGCTGCTCCTGTTGCTGCTTCTTCAGATCGAGGTGAGGGAGTCGCGAGCTAGATCCCTACCAGTCGTCGTCCAGAGAGTAGATGTACCCTTATCATTTTGAGAGTTTCTTGTTGAGAGACCTTGTTGTGAGGTATAGAGTTGTACTTTTCTTTCAGAGTTGAGTGACTTGTACTTTGGTGAGGACTTTGTATTAATTTATTTTATTTCCAGCAGGTTATTTTCAGCTCTGATATCTGGATAGTTTAGTATCTATCTTTTGCAGGTTTGGCGCTTCGTCTATACGGGGTTCACCGTATGGGCGGCGGATCTGTTGGCGAGCCCGGGTCGCAGTTTCGACGCCGGGGCGTGACAATGGGTTATGGTTGTGCGACTCTATTTGCAGATAGGGGCACACGCGATCAAGTGAATCAA
>JAQNDB010005097.1:0-20911 GCA_029204045.2 Tillandsia leiboldiana | reverse complement strand
GTTGTAGGTCATTGTGGAACTTAGGAACCCTAGGCTTGTGGTTCGACATTAGGTGACTACGTGAGAGTCGTGAATTTTAGCGAGAGTCTAATCGAGTTTTCTACCTCTCCCAAAAGACGGGGAGAGTGAATTGGCAGGTGGATATCCTAATGCCGATTATGTTGGCTGCAGACAACTTAATATTATGGAAGGATGTCACGCCCCCGGGGGTTTTTTTGAGTCTAGCAAAGCGGCAAATTGAGTATTATTTTTTTTTCTTCTTCACAGGTAACTTAAACCTAATCCCCGGTGCGTGCCAGACCGCCAGTACACAAATTCTCTCTGCCCACGGACAGAGTCCTTTGTATATGCACGGCGTCTTGTTTACAAAAACATAATCAATCATCACCACTACAATAGACATACATCGTCAAACAGAGTACAGTAGTTAAACTAAGTGTTTAAAAGGACTGTGTCCATCGACACTTGTTGTGTTATTTTCAAGCGGGAATACTAAAGCGCATCAGTGTTTAGAAAGGAGATAAAACCAACGGTTTGCAAAACCCGTGCCCACACGGAATCGTTTGAGAAAAACGTTTCGAAATCATTTGGTTTATCTTGAAAACGTGCGCATATGAAAACATCACTAAAACATCAAAGCTAAAAGTACACCTCATCCCAGCGCTAACTAATTACATCCACGACTAATACGATCCACAAGAAATTAACTAAAATAAGGCATAAGGGAAATGAGATAATAAACCCAAGTATCTGACTACGTCCCTCGCGACGCAGTCTCACAGCCCCCCGGCTAACGCACCTCGTAACACCTGTCACGGAGTGGGTAATGTCAGTGACAAACAAGTAGATGTCTAATAACAATAAGGATACGGAGCAAACCGAAAACACCGGAACCTTTCGCTAAAACCCTGCACATAATTAAGTGGCCCCAACCCCAGATTTATCAATTAAGGTGGGCACCAACCCCAGAGTCCCTGTGTGGGGAGACTAAAGTCTCCCTCTGTGCGCAAACACCTCTTGATGCATTTAACCTCTTCACGGTGCTGGGTGCTATTTTCAGCGGGCGCGAAGAGGTCCTCACGGCACCCACCCCTTTGTGAGGTACACGGGTCAAAAGAGACCACTTCTCCGGAAAAGTACACCCATGCGGAGGCCAATCCCCTGTGTACGGCAGCATCCGAAAAACGGATTTGCCGAGATCGGCGTGTAGTGAGCACCGCGACCGTAGCCGCTTCAATTGTTAGATTGAAATACAATTATGCGAAAGGTTAAACTGTCCATCTACTTTGTTAGATAATTAAGAGCACTTTAATGAGATAGATGCACTTACTGCACCGTTGCACTTATCGCAACCGTACCCACCTATTTGAAGAGAAATCGGAACACCTGAATCCTTCGCGCACCCCCGCTGCGCACTTGGACCTCAAGAAAGTCCGCAAGGATAACTATAGTCAAAAACGTGTACTAACATCCGAAAACAAAAGACCCAATTACTCTTTTCGACGAAAAAGTCCAACACCGTCCGGGTTGACGAAACTGAAATCCCGCGCCGCCGTCGTCGTCCGCCGGAACCCCGCGCGGTTCGGAAACCGCGCGGGCGTGTCTCCGCGGCGACGCCCACGCGGCGTGGTGCCTCGCGCGGGTGTTGCCCGTGCGGCAGCCGCGCGGTGCCCGGCGCGGCCGTGTTACTCGTGCGGCGGCCGCGCGGTCCGAGCGGGTGCGCCCCGCCCGCGGCCCGGCGGTTGCGGGTCCGCGCGGGTGCCGCCCGCGCGGTGCCCGCACGGTTGCGGGTCCGCGCGGGTTGCCGCCCGCGCGTGCAGCAGCGCGGCGCCCGCGCGTGTGCCGCATGGTTGCGGGTCCGCGCGGGGCCGCCCGAGCGTTGCGGGTCCCGCGCGGAGCCGCGCGGTGCCCGCACGGTTGCGGGTCTGCGCGGGTGCCGCCGCGCGGTTGCGGGTCCGCGCGGCAGCGCGCGCGGCTGCTCGGCGGTGCCCGCACGGTTGCGGGTCACGCGGGGTGTCGCCAGTGCGGCAGCCGCGCGCGCCCGCGGGCGGTTGCGGGTCCGCGCGGCAGCCGCGCGGCGCACATGCGGTGCCGCGCGGTTGCGGCGTCCGCATGGGTGCCGTCCGTGCGCGGTAGCCGCGCGGCGCCCATGCGGTGCCGCGCGGTTGCGGGTCGCGCATGGGTCGCGGTCCGGGTCTCTCCTCCGCGCGATGCCCTTAGCGCCACCGCGCGCCTCGCGTCCGTTCCGTGCCCTAGCATGATGACGACAACGGCGACTGGTGACGGATACGACGGAGAAAACCAAGAACTCAAACAAAAGAGACGACAGGAAAATCCCAAATAAATTATAACAATTATTTTACTAACCGAAGATCGACGGGAAGTTGTCCGGTCGCGTTCGTGCCTTCGTTCGGTGTCCGGGAAATCGGGCTCCTTCTCTTTCTCCTTTCCTTTCTTCGGCTAGGGTCCGTCTTTTCTTTTCTTTTTCTCTTCTCACCGATTAGGTTTTTATTTCTTTCTGTTTCTTTCTTTCCGATAATCGGGATCCCTTATATAGCTGTATTAAATCTTTAATTAATCTCCTTTTTTAGTAGTAAGTAGAATTCTATTTTCCCTCATGGATAATTAATTAATTAATTAATTATCCCTACGAATAACCCACCTTATCTCTAACGGGTGCAAGCTATTTTGCACGGATTCCGATGCATGACTAATCACCGTATCACTAGGAATTCCGTTCCGGGAGATCCCGATATCGGATTTCAGATCCGATCGCACCGTCGGCTTTCTTTTTCCGCGCCCTATTGCATCGAAAAATACCAGCACCTCACATGGCCACTTTTAAGAATTGAATAATTTTATTTCACTTAAAGGCTTAAAGGACTATATGTAGGTCAAAAATACCCCGAAAGGCCGGCGATCACTACACCACTCACCACTTTATAAAACGTTTCTGTCACGCCACGGGGTTCGAATCGCGCGGAAGAGGAGCCACCAATGCCCTGAATCAGCCATATATTTTTTTTTTTGTATAAACATACTCCCCGGCGCTGTGCCCAGACCCGCCGCATACACAAATTCACTCTGCAAAACGGGCAGAGTCTCCTTTGTATATGCACGGCGTTATCAACTACAAAGTGTCTCACAAGCGTAGCACACACAATCTCTAACCACATCAGTGGGGTCTCGTACACATACAACCAAACAATTCACATGATATTCTGCATTCACTTAGAGCATAGAGGCCGGTGTTTTGAAAGGATAAATAATCACAGGTTTTGAAAGCGGCATCCACACGACGCCATGTTTATGAAAACAGTTCGCAAACACATAAATCCCATAAGGTTTGTAAAGCTCGGTGCCCACACGACACCCACCGTTTTAAAAGTAGTTTTCGCAAACGGTTTTCTTTGCTTTTCATCGTTCAAAACGGCCAAGTAAGAGAGAACGTAGAATTCATTCAATTATTCAAAGGAAAGGAAAAGGCAACATCCACTTCGACCCCACGGGGGTATCGCAAACCACAACTAACTAACATGAGTAATAAAAGAAAGGGAAAGAAAGGTCACTGTGTCTGAAGCTCGATCAAAGTCAGAGCAGCACTCTTGCGGCCTCTCGGTGCCCTAGCGCTCGACCCCGGACGGTCTGGGTGAACCTGTCGCGGAGTGGGGAGTCAGTGACAAGAAAATAACATAATAAGCAAAAGGGCTAAAGTCAGGCAAACCACGATAGAACCCAGAGCAACCAACAATGAAGCACCATGTGCAAACCATACAATGCTGAACCCCGTGCAAAAATATAATGCAGAACCTCGTGCAAACCAACACCGGGCACCTCCCCCGGCAACCACACCGAGCACCTGCCTCGGAGACCCCTACGAGCACCTGCCTCGGCCGCCGAGCACCCACCTCGGCATCATCCACCATAACCACACCCTGTATCAAACAACATCGGGCACCTTCCCCGATGCCCACCGCCGAGCACCTGCCTCGACATCACCGCTCACACCCCCACCCATGGGGGCCCCATTCCTAACGCCACCCACCGCGTGGGGTACACGGGTCAACGTACCACTTTTCCGGAAAAGCACACCCTTTGCGGTGGCCAAACCGCGGGTGTGCGTGTAGCAAATCTCGAGCCTCATCCGAGCACCATCCTCGGCAAACCCAGACCGAGCACCTGCCTCGGCAACCAAATATCCACACAATAGCTTTAACAGGGTTAGCAAATGTAAACATGCAATTACTAAGATCTTTGTGCGTGTAGCAAATCTCGAGCCTCATCCGAGCACCATCCTCGGCAAACCAGACCGAGCACCTGCCTCGGCAACCAATATCCACACAATAGCTTTAACAGGGTTAGCAAATGTAAACATGCAATTACTAAGATCTTTGTGCGTGTAGCAAATCTCGAGCCTCATCCGAGCACCATCCTCGGCAAACCCAGACCGAGCACCTGACTCGGCAACCAAATATCCCCACAATGGCTTTAACAGGGTTAGCAAATGTAAACAGAAGGAGACTGACAATTCCACCTTGCCCCAACATGCTATTTCTAACTGTTAAACCCCATTCCCGAAATCCCCGGGAACGTACCCACCTTGTGTGCGTCGTCCTGCGTTCGTCCAGTCCGCGTCTGTGCACCAGTCGCCAACAGCGTCCCGCACTCCTGAAGGAACAAGGGCAAGTCAAAGCTTAAAAGTCCGAAGCTTACAACGACCCCCAACAGCGTGCAGCGGAGTTCTTCGCACAGCACCGGCCCGTGCGACGAACACTCTGCCTGGGCGCAGCCCCGCGCGGCACCAGCCCGCGCGGGCGCCCCTCCTGCGGTGCGGCCCCGCGCGGCCGGGCGCGCGCGCGGGCGCGCTGCTCGCGGAGCGGGGCGACCCCGCGCGGCACCAGCCCGCGCGGGTGCCCCCCTCTTGCGGGCGCCCCGCGCGGCCGAGCGCCGCGCGGCGCGCTGCCCGCGGTGCGGGGCGGCCCCGCGCGGCACCAGCCCGCGCGGGCGCCCCCTCTTGCGGCGGGCCCCGCGCGGCCGAGCGCCGCGCGGGCGCGCTGCCCGCGGTGCGGGGCGGCCCCGCGCGGCACCAGCCCGCGCGGGCGCCCCCTCTTGCGGGCCGGCCCCCGCGCGGGCGCGCTGCCCGCGGTGCGGGCGGCCCCGCGCGGCACCAGCCCGCGCGGGCGCCCCCTCTTGCGGGCGGCCCCGCGCGGCGAGCGCCGCGCGGGCGCGCTGCCCGCGGTGCGGGGCGGCCCCGCGCGGCACCAGCCCGCGCGGGCGCCCCCTCTTGCGGGCGGCCCCGCGCGGCCCGAGCGCCGCGCGGGCGCGCTGCCCGCGGTGCGGGGCGGCCCCGCGCGGCACCAGCCCGCGCGGGCGCCCCGCTCTTGCGGGCGGCCCCCGCGCGGCCGAGCGCCGCGCGGGCGCGCTGCCCGCGGTGCGGGGCGGCCCCGCGCGGCACCAGCCCGCGCGGGCGCCCCCTCTTGTGGGCGGCCCCGCGCGCGGCCGAGTGTCGCGCGGCGCGCTGCCGCGGCGGCGTGGGCGACCCCGCGCGGCACTTGCCCGCACGGCGCCCCACCCGCGGCCGGCCCCGCGCGCAGCGATGCGCGACGGCGCCGCCCCCCCTCCTCCCTCCTCGTGACCAACAAAAGAAAAAAAGAGAGGGAGATTCCCCCAAACGGAAACGTTTCCGACTCACCTCGATGTGCGAAAGAGGAGGAGAAGGAGGGATCGTCCGCTTGCCTCCACCGGTCCACCCTTGCCCGTGCGCTTGGTTATTCTTTGCCGGCGGCTACGAGGGAGGAAGAAGAGGAAGAAGAAAAGAGGCGGCCACCAAAAGACGAAGAAAAAGAGGAACCCTAATCCTCTTTCCCACACGGCTATATTTATATACTAAAGGAATTAGGGTTTACCTTAAAAGGTGTGCGGGCTGCCGACACGGATCCCGAGGCGTCTAAGGGGGTCCGAACTTCAAAATTTATTCTGGGAGAACCGGGAGTCGGAATCCGAAACCGATCGTGTCCCCGTTCTCCGTTTCGCGAGCCCTTCCGCCTAAAAATATCCGCGAGTCCCGACGGACTTTCCGGGAAAAACACTAAATTGTCCCACAGTCGGACAGTCGTAAGAAAGGGATAACGGGAAGGGTCACGGAAAAGCCAGGTCTTACATCACTCACCAATAAAAACAAGTTTCGTCCCCGAAACTTAACTCCCGCCTACGGCGAAGAGGTCCGGGTAGCACTCCCCCATCTTTGACTCTGGTTCCTAAGTTACCTCACATTCTTCCTGGTTGCTTCACAGCGCCTTCCCATAGGGGGATCGTCCGGTTGCGCAACCCTTTTGTCCTCTCGTGCTAAGATCCGCATCGAGGTTTGGCAGTAAAGCCAACCGGTATGTCACCGGGCCTACGCGCTACAAAATCCCGAATATCGGGTCATTGACGCCAACCAACAATCCCAAAAGCTCGAACTATTAGCAATACGCAACTCATTTACTTAAGGCGTTCTGTCACACCGCCACCGATCTTGACCTGACTCAACCCACCTGGACGTCTAAGGCGTACTGTTACAACGCCTCGGGTCTTGGCCCGACTCACCTCACCTGGACGTCTAAGGCGTACTGTTACAACGCCTCGGGTCTATTGTCACAAGGCCGGAAGTTGGACCTATTTAACCCATAACTAAATAGCCAACATAAAAGACAACTAAGTCTTCACCTCCTTATTGGGCAGGAGGGTACGAAGCATTACTTCTAAGGGTTCCTTTGGGGTCGTGGCCAAAATTTCTCTTGTACGAGGTCTTCCTTGCTACTACCTCCCTCGTAGCCGAAACGTCTGCTTTCCCCCGCCGGTCGCTGATGTTTCGCTTTCACCTGTTGGCACACCCAATATTGCGCCACAATTTGTGCCACATCGCTCTTTCGATTTGGGCCACCAGAAGGTCTGCCATAGATCCCTGCACCTCTTTGTACCTCCGGGATGCGCGGTATAGGAGGTATTATATACTTTGGCTAGATTTTCTTCCCTCGTTTCTAGCTTATCGGGCACACGAATTCGTCCCCGGAACCTTATTACATCCCTGAGTCACTCGTAAAAATTCCGCCTTGCTCCGAGGACATTCTGTCTTGCACCAGTTGTAGTTACGTGTCCGTCGTTTGGTCTCCCAAGATCCTCTTGGAGATTCGTCAGACTAGATCTTATAGTCCTTTCCGGGCTTCAGCTGTATGAGCACTGGCACCTGTGTGCGTCTGTCTTTAAGTTCTTTGAAACTCCTTTGGCACTGGGCTGTCCAGACGAATCTCTACCCGCTTTGGGTTAGTCGATTTAGGGAAGTGGCCTCCCACGAAGCGTCTGTAGTAGCCTGCCCGTCCTAGGAAGCTTCGGATCTCCGTCACCGTTGTTGGCCGAGCCCAGTTGGCCACTGACTCGATCCTCCTCGGATCCACTGCAATTCCAGACGTCGAAACGACATGCCCCAAAAAGTCCACCTCACGGAGCCAAAACTCACACTTTATGAGTTTGGCATATGGTTGCTGATCCTGGAGGGTCTAGGGGATTACTCGCGAGTGTTCCCCATACCCCTTGTCTGTTGTGAGAGTAGATCGGAACGTCCACTATAAGACCATTACCGACTGGTCTAAGGAGGGCTTGAGTATCCTATTCATCATGCCCGTGAATACCGCTGGTGCGTTAACGAGTCTAAACGGTATGACCGTGAACTCATGTCGACCACTCCGAGTTCGTAAGGCTGTTTTTCGGTAAGTCCGGTTCCCGGAGACGCACTTGGAACTTCAAGCAGTCAGCTACCACTTAAAGATTGCCGTGGCTGTCGGCCCCAAGCTTGATGCCGTTAACTTTTAACGGAGACCTCATTAGTCCTTAGAGACTAAGAACCCCGTCTCGCCCTCGCTGGGCAGGAAGGAGTACAGCCGCCTGCCTCGAGGGGTAGCCGGAGGATCCGACCGAACTTATTTCTACGATGGGATTTCTTCTAATATCTATGGTAGGGAGAAACATGAAGCGAGGGGGAGGGGTGGGATGCTGCTACGGATGATGTCCCTGTTTCCGAGGGCCAGTTGAAACAATGGCGCCCGGTTTGCCGCATCGAAAACGGTGGTCTTGCTTCTGGGGACATTCGGTCACTTGGTGTATTCCACCGCAATTGATGCAAGACTTGTCCACCGACCATTGTCCTCCGTCGGCGCATTCGTGGTTCCTTATTGCCATCTCAGGTATTTTGGAGGCCGGCTCCTCTTGGTATGCTCCTTTCCAAAACAAGGTCGAGCTCGTTTCGTATCCCCGCCGCAATCTGAGCTCTCCCGTCGGGCTCGTGAACTCGCAAATTCGTGCTCCACTGTGGTGGCTCTATCGACCACTCCTAGAAGGTGTGCAAATCCGCCGTTTGCACCACCTTGTAGATATCGCTTCGTAAACCATTCACAAAAAGACGGGCTTTGTGAGATTCATCTCCTATAACAGGGGGAACACATTTGGTCAACCTCACAATTTGCCCGTTGATAACCCCGTAACTGTCTGACCTTCCTTTCTTGATGTGCTTCCAGGTCATCTTCCATTTGCTGTTTGATGCTGTCGGAGAGAAATTCCTCAAACAGTTTTTCTCGGAACGTGGTCCAAGATGGAAGGGCGGTGCCCTGCAGTAACGGCGGTCATTCTGGGGATAGGTGTCCCCACGGTCTCTCCCAAGGGAGCTCAACAGTGGCCCCCCGGCATAGTCCCGAGTTGCTGGTGTTAGTGCTGCTGAAGGCGTCGTCGGATGAACCTGCGGTATCTCGGTCACCGAGGTCGGAAGAAGGGGCAACCGTAGTCTCGCTGACCGGCCACCGACGGTCTCGTCACTGGTGCGGTTGGTCCGGGCAAAGAAGCCTGGGCGACCTCCATTGGTAATGTCGACTGTTGCGCCCACTGCCGCACTTGTTCCATAAGGGTTGCCAACTGCCCGGCCACCTCTGTAGTTATTGTCGGAGCAGCTGATACTCCGCCGCTATTGGCACCGTACTTTCTGCCCCTGCGTTCTCCGCTGATAACCCCTTTCGGGCCATTAATCGCTACATACAAAGAAACCAAGTCAACCCTAGACCTATCGGGTCTAGCACCACGACCTACAGACGTACTAAAAGTAAATCCCCCAGTTCACTTTATTAATCAGTAGTTAGTGTATCGCGCCCCGTGGATGTTGGGCCCCGACTGTTGTGGTTAAAGTTTACCGCTCTGATACCATCTTAATCTGTCACGCCCCGGGGGTTCGAATCGCGCGGAAGAGGAGCCACCAATGCCCCTGAATCAGCCATATATTTTTTTTTTGTATAACATTACTCCCCGGCGCGTGGCCAGACCCGCCGCATACACAAATTCACTCTGCAAACGGGCAGAGTCTCCTTTGTATATGCACGGCGTCTCAACTACAAAGTGTCTCACAAGGCGTAGCACACACAATCTCTAACCACATCAGTTGGGGTCTCGTACACTACAACCAAACAATTCACATGATATTCTAGCATTCACTAGAGCATAGAGGCCGGTGTTTTGAAAGGATAAATAATCACAAGGTTTTGAAAGCGGCCTCCACACGACGCCATCGTTTATGAAAACAGTTTCGCAAACACATAAATCCCATAAAGGGTTTGTAAAGCTCGGTGCCCACACGGACACCCACGTTTTAAAAGTAGTTTTCGCAAACGGTTTTCTTTGCTTTTCATCGTTCAAAACGGCCAAGTAAGAGAGAACGTAGAATTCATTCAATTATTCAGAAAGGAAAAAGGCAACATCCACTTCGACCCCACGGGGGTATCGCAAACCACAACTAACTAACATGAGTAATAAAAGATAAAGGGAAAGAAAGGTCACTGTGTCTGAAGCTCGATCAAAGTCAGAGCAGCACTCTTGCGGCCCTCTCCGGTGCCCTAGCGCTCGACCCCGGACGGTCTGGGTGAACCTGTCGCGGAGTGGGGAGTCAGTGACAAGAAAATAACATAATAAGCAAAAAGGGCTAAAGTCAGGCAAACCACGATAGAACCCAGAGCAACCACAATGAAGCACCATGTGCAAACCATACAATGCTGAACCCCGTGCAAACAATATAATGCAGAACCTCGGTGCAAACCAACACCGGGCACCTCCCCCGGCAACCACACCGAGCACCTGCCTCGGAGACCCCTACCGAGCACCTGCCTCGGCCGCCGAGCACCCACCTCGGCATCATCCACCATAACCACACCCTGTATCAAAACAACATCGGGCACCTTCCCCGATGCCCACCGCCGAGCACCTGCCTCGACATCACCGCTCACACCCCCCACCCATGGGGGCCCCCATTCCTAACGCCACCACCGCGTGGGGTACACGGGTCACAGTACCACTTTTCCAGAAAAGCACACCCTTTGCGGTGGCCAACCGCAGGTGTGCGTGTAGCAAATCTCGAGCCTCATCCGAGCACCATCCTCGGCAAACCCAGACCGAGCACCTGCCTCGGCAACCAAATATCCACACAATAGCTTTAACAGGGTTAGCAAATGTAAACATGCAATTACTAAGATCTTTGTGCGTGTAGCAAATCTCGAGCCTCATCCGAGCACCATCCTCGGCAAACCAGACCGAGCACCTGCCTCGGCAACCAAATATCCACACAATAGCTTTAACAGGGTTAGCAAATGTAAACATGCAATTACTAAGATCTTTGTGCGTGTAGCAAATCTTGAGCCTCATCCGAGCACCATCCTCGGCAAACCCCAGACCGAGCACCTGACTCGGCAACCAAATATCCCCACAATGGCTTTAACAGGGTTAGCAAATGTAAACAGAAGGAGACTGACAATTCCACCTTGCCCCAACATGCTATTTCTAACTGTTAAACCCCATTTCCGAAATCCCCGGGAACGTACCCACCTTGTGTGCGTCGTCCTGCGTTCGTCAGTCCGAGTCTGTGCACCAGTCGCCAACAGCGTCCCGCACTCCTGAAGGAACAAGGCAAGTCAAGGCTTAAAGTCCGAAGCTTACAACGACCCCCAACAGCGTGCAGCGGAGTTCTTCGCACAGCACCGGCCCGTGCGACGAACACTCTGCCTGGGCGCAGCCCCGCGCGGCACCAGCCCGCCGGGCGCCCTCCTGCGGTGCGGCCCGCGCGGCTCCGGGCGCCGCGCGGGCGCGCTGCTCGCGGAGCGGGGCGGACCCCGCGCGCGCCCCCGCCCGCGCGGGCGACCCCTCTTGCTGCGGCCCCGGCTCGGCCGAGCCGCGCCTGGGCGCTTGCCCGCGGTGCGGGGCGGCCCCGCGCTGCACCAGCCCGCGCGGGCGCCCCCTCTTGCGGGCGGCCCCGCGCGGCCGAGCGCCGCGCGGGCGCGCTGCCCGCGGTGCGGGGCGGCCCGCGCGGCACCAGCCCGCGCGGGCGCCCCGCTCTTGCGGGCGGCCCCGCGCGGCCGGCGCCGCGCGGGCGCGCTGCCCGCGGTGCGGGGCGGCCCCGCGCGGCACCAGCCCGCGCGGGCGCCCCCCTCTTGTGGGCGGCCCCGCGCGCGGCCGAGTGTCGCGCGGCGCGCGCCCGCGGGCGTGGGTCGACCCCGCGCGGCACTTGCCCGCACGGCGCCCCACCCGCGGCCGGCCCCCACGCGGAGCGATGCGCGACGGCGCCGCCCCCCCTCCTCCCTCCTCGTGACCAACAAAAGAAAAAAGAGAGGGAGATTCCCCCAAACGGAAACGTTTCCGACTCACCTCGATGTGCGAAAGAGGAGGAGAAGGAGGGATCGTCCGCTTGCCTCCACCGGTCCACCCTGCCCGTGCGCTTGGTTATTCTTTGCCGGCGGCTACGAGGGAGGAAGAGAGGAAGAAGGAAAAGAGGCGGCCACCAAAAGACGAAGAAAAAGAGGAACCCTAATCCTCTTTCCCACACGGCTATATTTATATACTAAAGGAATTAGGGTTTACCTTAAAAGGTGTGCGGGCTGCCGACACGGATCCCGAGGCGTCTAAGGGGGTCCGAACTTCAAAAATTTATTCTGGGAGAACCGGGAGTCGGAATCCGAAACCGATCGTGTCCCCGTTCTCCGTTTCGCGAGCCCTTCCGCCTAAAAATATCCGCGAGTCCCGACGGACTTTCCGGAAAAAACACTAAAAATTGTCCCACAGTCGGACAGTCGTAAGAAAGGGATAACGGGAAGGGTCACGGAAAAGCCAGGTCTTACAGTTTCGTCCCGAAACTTAAGTACAAACCCCACTAATCAATTCGGGAAAACATTCTCTCATCTTCGCTTCCAGTTCCCAAGTCGCCTCGCGCTCTTCATGGTTGCTCCACTGGACCTTTACACAGGGGATCGTTCGTTTTGCGCAACTTCTTGTCCTCTCTTGCCAAAATCCGCACGGGTGTCTCCTCGACGCTTAAATCCTCTCGCAACTCGATGGTGGAGGCATCCAAGGCATGAGAGGGATCAGCTAGGTACTTCGGAGCATGAGACATGGAACACGTTATGGACTCGTTCGAGATCGGCGGCAAGGGCTAATCGGTACGCCCACCGGTCCTACGCGTTCTAGGATCTCGAACGGTCCTACGTACCTTGGGCTTAACTTTCCCCTTATGCCGAAGCGTCGGTTCCCTTGGAGGGCGAAACTCGGAGTAACGCGTGCTCACCCACCATGAACTCTAAGTCTCGGCGTCTGTTGTCCGCATAGCTTTTCTGTCTGCTCTGGGCGGTTAGTAGCCTTTGTCTAATCAATCGCACCTTGCTTCGGTCTCCTCCACCAATCTGGCCCAGAAACTTACGCTCACCCAAGTCGTCCCAGCATATTGGAGACCGACAGCGGCGCCCGTACAGGGCCTCGTATGGTGCCATCTGAATGCTGGCCTGGTAACTGTTATTGTAGGCAAATTCCACTAGGGGCAAACACCGTGCCCACCCTTCGCCCAGGTCCAAAACGCATGCCCGAAGCATGTCCTCCACAATTTGTATCACCCGCTCTGATTGTCCGTCGGTCTGCGGGTGAAAAGCCGTACTGAAGTGCAACTTGGTTCCCATTGCTCGCTGCATGCTCTGCCAAAAGTTTGACACAAATCGCGTGTCCCTGTCCGACGTGATGGATGTCGGCACCCCATGCAACCTCACTATCTCGTTGATGTAGGTTTGTGCCAGGTCGTTCCCGCGTCCACGTCATGTGTATGGGCAGAAAGTGGGCCGATTTCGTCAGACGGTCCACAATTACCCATATTGCATCGTGTCCCTGTGACGATCTCGGGAACCCGGTCACAAAATCCATGGTAATCATGTCCCATTTCCACTCGAGCACCGGTAAGGGTTCCAATTTTCCTGCCGGATGCTGGTGCTCGGCCTTCACTCGTTGGCACACCAGGCAGTGTGCCACAAACCGAGTCACGTCTCCCTTCATTTTGGGCCACCAGAAGGTCTGCTTGACATCCTTGTACATCTTCGTTCCCCGGGATGCGCTGCATATGGAGCAGTATGCGCCTCCCACAGGATTTCCTCTTTGAGTTCCGATAGATCCGGCACGCAGATTCGTCCCCGAAATCGTATCGTGCCGTCGGAGTTTACTGTGAAATCACCTTCTTGGTCGGCAGTTACTCTATTTCGCACCAGCTGGAGTTGGTCATTAGTCGACTGCCCCTCGAGAATTCTGTCAAGCAAGGTAGGTCTGACCGCCAGTGTCAGAAGTTGTTTGACTGTACCCGCCGGTACTACTTCTAGTCTTATCATGAAAACTCCGCAATCAGACTATCTTGCTGGGTGATGGCACTTACCCCTGCCTTTTCGGCCTGCCCCTTACGGCTCAGGGCGTCGGCCACCACGTTTGCCTTTCCCGGGTGGTAGTGGATCGTTAAATCGTAATCCTTCAGTAGCTCGAGCCACCGTCTTTGTCGCAAATTTAACTCCTTTTGGGGTGAAAAGGTACTTAAGACTTTTATGATCTGAGTACACATTGCAGTGTACCCCATACAGGTAGTGTCTCCAAAGCTTGAGGATGAACACAACCGCTGCGAGCTCCAAATCGTGCACGGGGTAGTTTCGCTCGTATTCCTTGAGCTGCCTTGACGCATAGGCTATAACCTTTCCCCGTTGCATGAGTACTCCACCCAGTCCGTTTCGCGACGCATCGCAGTACACTTCATAATCCTCCCCTGGTTCTGGCAGGGCGAGAATCGGGGCTCGCGTCAATCTATCCTTGAGCTCCTCGAAGCTCCTCTGACATTTGTCCGTCCAGATGAACTTTTCCCCCTTTTTAGTCAAGCGGTTTAAGGGGGTGGCTATCTTGGAGAAACCCTCCACGAAGCGCCGGTAGTACCCGGCTAATCCTAGAAAGCTTCGAATCTCCGTCACCGTCGTCGGTTGGGACCAGTCCGTCACCGAATCTATCTTCTTCGGATCGACTGCGACCCCAGCCGCCGAGATTACGTGCCCCAAGAAGCCGACCTCACGGAGCCAAAACTCACACTTTTTGAGTTTGGCGTAGAGTTTCTGTTCCCGTAGGGTCTGGAGGACTGTGCGCAGATGTCCTTCATGTTCCTCGTCTGTACGGGAGTAGATGAGGATATCGTCGATGAAGACCACCACGAATAAGTCCAGGAAGGGTTTGAATACCCTGTTCATCATGTCCATGAACACTGCCGGGGCATTTGTGAGCCCGAACGGCATTACTGTAAATTCGTAATGGCCATAGCGAGTTCGAAAAGCCGTTTGGGGATGTCCTCCCCCTTGACCTGGACCTGATGATAGCCCGACTGCAGGTCAATCTTTCGAAAACACCGTCGCCCCTGTAGTTGGTCAAAGAGGTCGTCGATCCTTGGCAGGGGGTACTTGTTCTTAAGGGTGACCTTATTTATCTCCCGGTAGTCGATGCACAACCGGAGACTTCCGTCCTTCTTCCTCACAAATAGGACGGGCGCGCCCCAGGGTGACGCGCTAGTTCTGATGAAGCCCTTATCCAAAAGGTCCTCCAACTGTGCCTTGAGTTCCTTCAACTCCGCGAAGGCCATCCTGTACGGTGCCTTGGTGATGGGTTTGGTGCCGGGAAGTAGTTCAATAGGGAAGTCGACTTCTCGTTCCGGCGGCGCCGGGGAGCTCTGCCGGAAAACACGTCCAGAAATTCCTTACCACAGGAATTTCGGAAGGCGAGGAAAACGGGTCGGGTGGCTAAATCTACCGAGGCTAGATAGGCCACGCACCCGCCCTCCATCAACTTCCTAGCTCGCGACGCGGAGATGATAGCCAAAAAGGAAGTGCTTTTACATAACAAGTACACGTTTTCTGGGAATCCCGGCTTCTGTAGTTGCACCTGGCGCTTCTCGCAGTCGATGACCGCCTGATACTCGGTAAGCCAGTCCATGCCCAAAACCACGTCGTATTCCTTTAGCGGTATGACCACCAGATCCCAGGGGCACGACAATCTTCCCAGTCTTATTGAACACGAGGGTACTAGGCCAGTTGCCGCGATTGGCCCCCCAGGGGTCTGGACGGTCAGTAAGACATCAAGGGGACTACTTTCTAGCAGATGTGTTTGTGCAAAAGTGGGGAAATAAAGAGAGCGAGTCGCCCCGGTGTCAAACAGGGTTCGTGCTCGAAATTAGAAACGGAGGTAATACCTGCGACCACCTCCTCTTGCAGTGTCGCTCCATGTTGGCCATGGAGTAGAGCCCCTCCTGGTTGTGGTCGCGATTCTCCTTCTGCTCTTGGCGCCGGAGGGTGTGGGGGCATTCCCGTTGATGCTCTACCCCGTCCTAGTGGCTGTGCCGTTGGGGTGGAAGCTGCGGAAGATGCCGCTCCAGTGTTCAGAGGACAGTTGAATCGGAAATGCCCTGGTTTGCCGCAGCGGTAACAGTGATCCTGTCTCTTAGGGCATTCCGTCAGTGGATATGATGCTCCGCAAATAACGCATGGCTTGTTCGCTGGTCGCGGCTTTCCGATAGGCGCACTCTTGCTTCCTTATTGCGTCTTGGGGTACTTTGGGGGTCGGCTCCACCAGACGGACCCCCTCCCGGGTAAGTCTGTGTCCGCTTCCTCTCCCAGTTATTTTCTGATCCTCACGTCGAGCTCGGGTGATAGCGAACCCCGCTCCACTATGGTGGCCCTGTCCACACACTTCCCTGAACGTGCGCAGGTCCGCTGCCTGAAACCATCTCGAAGATGTCGCTCCGTAACCCGTCCACAAAAAGACGGGCCTTGTGGGGTTCATCTCGTATAACAAACGGGACGCAGTTAACCAATCTTACGAACTCCCTTTGATATTCCATGACCGAGCGGTTCCCTTGTCTAATGTTCTTCAGGTCGTCTTCCAATTGCCGCTTGACGCTATCGGAGAAGAAAGCGTCAAAAAGTTCCTCTCTAAAGGTTGTCCATGTCGGTAGCGGGTCGTTTGTAGACGGATCCGGGCGTACCGTCTTCCACCAGATGCGTGCATTCCCTTTGAGGAAGTGGACGGCTAGTGGAACCCGCTCGTGTTCCTCCATCAGTAGGTCCTCGAAGAGTTTTTCCATGGTATCTGCCCATTTCTCGACGACCCATGGATCGGTCGTCTCTCCCTCAAAAAAGTGGGAGGGTCATGCTTCTTGAACCTAGTCAAATTCGTCCTGACCCTTTCTCGCGTCGTTCGTTGCTCCGTGATCCCTCCTACAGCGGCGGATCCCCCGAGAGTAGGGGTCGTTCCTGCCTCCCCTGCTGTCGCTCCCATCACGGGCCCGTGGTCGTCGGAGTAGGTACATCCCTTGGGGATGGGGGCTGTTCCGTCGTCGTACCCCGTCCCTTGCGGTCCGTAGTGGGTGCGGTGGCTTCGGGCGGAGGGGTCGGATCGCGCTCGGCTGGCGCGGTTGCCTGTCGCTGCGTCAGGTGACGAACCTGCTCCGTCAGCGTCGGTAATTGCCCGGCCATTTCCCGCAGTTGTCGTTGGCGGAGCTAGTTCTCTGCGGTGGCCGGGGTCACTCTGTCCGCGTCCGCATTCTCGGTGGACGATCTAGTCCGGGCCATCGTCCGCTATAGACAAAGAAACCATGTTAACCCTAAGGTTATAACCCTAACACCTGTCTTACGATTACACCTACATTACGTCCCCTTTTCCCCGTACTCTCACGTACTACGCACCTATACCTTGGTTATCTCATGTCTAATTTGCTTGTGGCACCCTACACTGTGGATGTGGATCACGTCTACTATGGTTATGGTTGTTTTCTCTGATACCATTTAATCTGTCACGCCCCGGGGTGTTTTTGAGTCTATCAAAGCGGAAAATTGCGTGTATTATTTTTTTTCTTCTTAACAAGGTAACTTAAACCTCATCCCCGGTGTGTGCCAGACCGCCACATACACAAATTCTCTCTGCCCACGGACAGAGTCTCCTTTGTATATGCACGGCGTCTCGTTACAACAACATACATCAACATCAACCATACAATAGAATACATCGTCAAACAGAGTACAGTAGTTTAACTAATGTTTAAAAGACTGGTGTCCACTCGACACCTTGTTGTTTTATTTTCAAGCGGAATACTAAAGCGGCATCAGTGTTTAGAAAGGATAAAACCAACGGTTGCAAAACCCGTGCCCACACGGCACTTCGTTTTGAGAAACGTTTTCGAAATCATTGGTTTATCTTGAAAACGTGCCGCTATGAAAACATCACTAAAAGCATCAAAGTATAAAAGTACACCTCATCCATAGCGCTAACTAATACACATCCACGACTAATACGATCCACAAGCAAATTAACTAAATAAGCATAAGGGAAATAAATAATAAACCCAAGTATCTGACTACGGTCCTCGCGACGCAGTCTCACCGCCCTCCCGGCTAACGCACCTCGTAACACCTGTCACGGAGTGGGTAATGTCAGTGACAAACAAAGTAGATGTCTAATAACAATAAGGAATAAGGAGCAAACCGAAAACACCGGAACCTTTCGCTAAAACCCTGCACATAATTAAGCTGGGCCCCAACCCAGATTTATCAATTAAGTTGGGCACCAACCCCAGAGTCCCTGTCGGGGAGACTAAAGTCTCCCCTCGTGCGCAAACACCTCTTTGATGCATTTAACCTCTTCACGGTGCTGGTGTGCTATTTTCAGCGGGCGCGAAGAGGTCCTCACGGCACCCACCCCTTTGTGAGGTACACGGGTCAAAAGAGACCACTTCTCCGGAAAAGTACACCCATGCGGAGGCCAATCCGCCTGTGTACGTGCAGCATCCGAAACGGATTTGCCGAGATCGGCGTGTAGTGAGCACCGCGACCGTAGCCGCTTCAATTGTTAGATGAAATACAATTATGCGAAAGGTTAAACTGTCCATCTACTTTGTTAGATAAATTAAGAGCACTTTAATGACGATAGATGCACTTACTGCACTTGTTGCACTTATCACAACCGTACCCACCTATTTGAAGAGAAATCGGAAACACCTGAATCCTTCGCGCACCCCCGCTGCGCACTTGGACCTAAAGAAAGTCCGCAAGGATAACTATAGTCAAAAACGTGTACTAACATCCGAAAACAAAAGACCCAATTTACTCTTCTTGACGGAAAAGTTCCAACACCGTCCGGGTTGACGAAACGGAATCCCGCGCCGCCGTCGTCGTCCGCCGGAAACCCCGCGCGGTTCGGAACCGCGCGGGCGTGTCTCCGCGGTGACGGCCCACGCTGCGCGGTGCCTCGCGCGGGTGTTGCCCGTGCGGCGGCCGCGCGCGGTTGCCCGCTTGCGGGGGGTGCGGCCCCGCACGGCGCGCGCGGTTGCGGGTCCGCGCGGGTGCCGCCCGCGCGGCGCCCGCACGGTTGCGGGTCCGCGCGGGTGCCGCCCGCGCGGCGTAGCCGCGCGGCGGCCGCGCAGTGCCCGCCGGTTGCGGGTCCGCGCGGGTGCCGCCCGCGCGGTTTGCGGGGGTCCGCGAGCGGCAGCCGCGCGGCGCCCGCGCGGTGCCGCACGGTTGCGGGTCGCGCGGGTGCCGCCCGCGCGGTTGCGGGTCCGCGCGGCCGCGCGGCGCGCCGCGGTGCCCGCACGGTTGCGGGTCCGCGCGTGGTCGCCCCGTGCGGCAGCCGCGCGGCGCCCGCGCGGTTGCGGGTCCGTGCGGCAGCCGCGCGGCGCCCATGCGGTGCCCGCGCGATTTCGGGTCCGCATGGGTGCGTCCGTGCGGTAGCCGCGCGGCGCCCATGCGGTCCCCGCCGCGCGTTACGGGTCCGCATGGGTGCCGTCCGTGGACTCTCCTCCGCGCGATGCCCTACGGCACCGCGCGCCTCCGCCGTCCGTTCCGTGCCCTAGCATGCGACGACGACGGCGACGGTGACGGAGAGACGGAGAGAGAAACCAAGAACTCAAACAAAAGAGACGACGGAAAAATCCCAAATAAATTATAACAATTATTTTACTAACCGAAGATCGACGGGAAGGTTGTCCGGTCACGTTCTTGCCTTCGGTTCGGTGTCGGGAAGATCGGGCTCCTTCTCTTTCTCCTTTCCCTTTCTTCCGGCTAGGGTTCGTCTTTTCTTTCTTTTTCTCTTCTCACCGATTAGGGTTTTTATTTCTTTCTTTTCCTTTCTTTCGATAATCGGGATCCTTATATAGCTCGTATTAAATCTTTAATTAATCTCCTTTTTAATTAGTACGTAAGAGAATTCTATTTTCCCTCATGGATAATTAATTAACTAATTAATTATCCCTACGAGATAACCAACTTATCTCTAACGGGTGCAAGATATTTGCACGGATTCCGATGCATGACTTAATCACCGTATCACTAGGAATTCCGTTCCGGTAGATCCGATATCAGATTTCAGATCCGATCGCACCGTCGGCTTTCTTTTTCCGCGGCCCTATCGCAAGAAAAATACCAGCACCTCACAATGGCCAACTTTAAGAATTGACTAATTTTATTTCACTTAAGGCTTAAATGACTATATGTAAGTCAAAAATACCCCGAAAGGCGGGATCACTACATGGATGGCATATCTTAGACTTTCGCTGGATGGGTCGTGTGGTTTTGTGTCCTTATGTTTGTTTATTGTGCAGTGGACTACGATGCCCCTGAGACCCGTGTGTGAAGAGGGCACATTCCGTATCTGATGGTAAACCGAGCAGGCGGGAGGCAGGAACTGTCAGAGCAGAGCGGAGACCAGGAGTTATGGATCCAGATGGCACAGATGTCCGGAGCTGTCCGATGCTAGGAGGGGAAGCCATGGAACGTTGGATGCGCTTGTTGGAGCAGGGAGAGCACAGCTAGTTGAGTAACCGCTTTGAGGTCCTCCAGCACTTTCTTTCAGGCAGTGGCATTTCAGTTGACCAGCGCCACCGATGGAGCAAGCAGCCCACTCGTCATGCTGACGAGTAGTGCTGCGGGCCCCGAGCCGGGTGGATTTGATTAGTATTGAGCTTGGACCGGATCGATCTATTGAGGCCAGATTCAGCACGAGGAACACCCGACTCGTAAGATTAGAGGTTTGGAGCCTGTTGGGGCAGAGTCGTGGTTGGTGGTTATGGACAGTCAGTAATACTGGAGCAGCCTCCCTGTGCTAGAGCAGTGATTTGCAGTTGCTTGAACTGCGCGCTAGCCAAATCGCGGAGACGAGGCGCATAACTAGGATATGTGCGCTGGGAGTGGACTCCGCCAGGAGTACCTTTCAGTTTTAGTTGGTCCGCTCCAGTACGGATATTGAGATGTCAATCGGATAGCATGCGTGTACGTATAGAGCGTGGCGTTTGCCAGTTCCTGTGGATAGGGGATCTGCCGCCAGAGGCGAGTTCGGATTTTGGTGTTTCGTGCTGGGTGATGGAGGATAGAACTCGGTCGGCAGAGACATTGTGAGTTTCTTTTGGTTCAGGGTAACAGATTTTTGAATGCAAGAGATTTAGAGTGGTGACACCCCCGGAATTTGGATTAGTCCTCTATATAAATGATATAATAGGACTAAATCTCTAACCCGGCTATAGCATTTTGGATGG